>CM069769.1:1560000-1572500 GCA_036169595.1 Dictyostelium firmibasis
GTTGAAAAATGTATTCAAATTTGTGAACGTTTCTTCACTGGTATCATTCAATCTTTGAATCGTTTACCATATGGTATTCGTTGGATTTGTAAACAAATTCAATCAATTGCTCAAAAGAATTTCGATTCAAAACCCGATGAAATCGCTAAAGTCATTGGTTACTTTGTTTATTATCGTTTTATAAATTTAGCTATCGTTACTCCAGATGCTTTTGAAATTTTAGATAAAGAGTTATCAATTACATCAAGAAAGAATTTAGTTAATGTTAGTATTATATCTGTATATAATATTTTCTATTATTATTACTAATTTTTTATTTTTTTTATTTATTTTTTCATATTATTAAAATTCAAAATATTATTATTATTATTACTATTATTATTAATTAGATTGCAAAAGTTTTACAAAATTTATTTACATTAAAAACTTTCCAAAATCAAGGTAGTGAACGTTGGATGCAACCATTAAATAAATGGATTTTATCAAAGACAAGTATTGTCAGACAATATTTAGAGGATTTAATTCAAGTTACAGATCCATCAGAATACTTGAGGGTTGATAAATATAATGAATTAACATTGAAATTGAATCCAGTGGTTGTAATTTCATTGGGTGAAATTTCACAAACTCATCGTTTGTTAATTGCAAATTTAGCCGCATTGAAAATGAAAGAGAAAGAGGACCCATTGGAATTAATTTTGAAAGCATTACCAGCACCATTAGAGGTGGTAGAAGAGAATGATCGTGAGATTCAATTAACATTAATAAATAGATTCAAAGAGAATATTGAAAAAGAAATTTCAATCTCCGCATCATTGTTGGCAGAAACCAAAGAGTTGGTGATTTCAGTATTAAGATCGATTCCAATTCAACAAAAACAACAAAATAATGGTGACGATGAAAAGAGAGACGATTTACTATCAATACTTCAAAATGCAATTAAATATGGTAAAGAGACAAACAACCCACAATTATCTTCAAACGCAGAGAAAATCATAAATAATCTTAAAAAGATGGAAGCTGAAGGCTCCATTCAAAGTGAAAACAATCAATATGAAGGTTTTATAAAGGTTATTGCCCTTGAGGTTATCAATCGTCAAGAGATCAGAGAACAACAAAGAAAGGAGAGAATGCGTTTAACAATAGCTTTACGTGATCTTAGAAAACATCAATCCTATTTGAATGATCAAATTCAACATTATACCTCATATCTCAAGGATGTCCTTCTTCACTATGGTCCAAAGG
Organism: Dictyostelium firmibasis; assembly: GCA_036169595.1. NCBI lineage: Eukaryota > Evosea > Eumycetozoa > Dictyosteliales > Dictyosteliaceae > Dictyostelium > Dictyostelium firmibasis. The sequence continues at coordinate 1,561,246 of CM069769.1, forward strand.
ATAAAAAGAAATCAACCAAACCAATGAAAATATCCTTTAAAGAGTTGACAAAGAAAGGAGTTATCGTAGAATCCGATATTCCTAAACTCTCTCATGGTTCAACTTCTTTCTACATCTCCTCTGATGCTCCAGGTATCTTTGATATCGAAGCTAGGATCGGTGTTGCCTCTGTTGGCACCCTCTCACTCTCTTTGGATGATCTCTTGGATAAATCTTCTGCTGGTATTCCTTATCTTAAACTTGAAAATATTGTTCTCGATGTTAATATGACTCTTCATTTATTAAATAGACATTTCTTAAAAAATATTTAAAAATAATATATATTAAAAAAAAAAAAAAAAAAAAAAAAAAACCAAAACCATAAAAATAAATATATAAAAAAATAATATAACAACCGATTCAAGTATTTTTTGTTTTTATTATTTTTTATTTTCAATTACAACTCTTTCTCTCTCAAATTATTTATTTTGAATTACTAGTAATAGAATATAAATGAAATGTTTATTAAATTTTAAATAATTTCCCTCTTTAAGAAAATAACAATCAAAATCATTTTTATTAAAGAAAATAAAAAAATAAAATAAAATATTTTTAAAAAAAACAATTGATAGCGGTTTATTGTATTTTTTTAATTTTTAATTATTAATTTTTTTTTTATTTTTTTATTTTATTTTTTTGTTTTCTTAAATATTAAATCTATTTCTTTTTTATTGTCATTTTTTGTGTATTTTTGGTATTTTAATCTTACCCCCCAAAAGTAAACAAATAACAATAAAATTAAAATTAAATTAAATAAAATTAATTATGGTAAATGTAATCCAAAAATATTTACTCAGTGGTGATGTTGTGGGACATACTGATAAAATATTTTATCTATTTTTTTTATTTTTTATTTTTTATTTTTTATTTTTTATTTTTATTTATTTTTTTTTTTTTTTTTTTTTTTTTGATACTAACCCAAATAGTGGTAAAAATGAAACACATAAGAAATTATTATTAAATAAGACCATATTAAATTTTTTACTGTAGTAAAATTATAGTGTTGAAAAAAAAAAAAAAAAATAAATAATAATAAATAAATAAATAAATAAAAAAACAAAACAAAAAAATAATTTTTTTTTTTTTCAAAACATTTTATAAAATATTTAGGATATAATTATAATTTACAAAACATACCATATAAATAGATATTTTAATATTACAACTTTGTAAATTTAAAAAAAGGAACTCAATTTATAAAAAATAAAAAAAAAAAAAAAATAAAAAAAAACAATAAAGAATTTATTGTCTTTTTATTTTTATTATTTATTTTTTATTAAACTGTTTTTTAATAAAATCTAAAGTCGATTTAGAAGTACCTTAAAAATTTAATATTGTTATATATATCAATCAATTCAATTCTAAAAATAATATATATTTAATAAAAAAAAAATATCCATAGTTTACAACATCAATTTTTTCGATCAATATATAATAAAAAAAAAATCCACCAATTCTTCAGATCAAATAATCATATACAGAAAAAGATTAATTGAATGATGTTTTTAGTTGGAAAAAACACAAGAAATAAATTAAGGATCGGATTTTGTTATATTTTAATGGTTTTGTTTATAGTTTTAAATTCGACTCCTACTATAAATGCATCATCCAAAGGTGTTGGTTTTGTTTATAATTTTTATCCAGGTTTAATAATAAGAACTCCTAAAACTGAAAATAACACAATTTATTTAACTTTTCCTAAACTATTATTTGATTATTCATCACCATTTAATGTAATTATTTTACAAAATTATATAATAATAACAATAATAATAATAATAATAATAATAATAATAATAATAATAATAATAATAATAATAATAATAATAATAATAAAAATAATAATAATATTTTAAATATTTTTTATTAACTTTTTTTAATCTTAAAATTTTTAGGACGCACATACATATTGTAGAGGTGATGATGAAAAAGTTGAAAATATGTGGAAACCTAAAATAGATGTATTTTTTGAATCTGGTCAAAAAAAAACTTATAATTTTAATTGCACTGTAAGAGAACCAGATAAATTAATATCAATGTTTGATGAAAATATCTTGTAGGTTTTTATTTTAATATTTATCTTTTGTAATTTATTCATTTATTAACTGTTTATATAATATAAAAAAGATTTAATATTAGTGGGTTATCAGCAACACCAGACAGTCCTTGTTGTTTATTAGAGGTTGATAAAGATAAAATAAATTATTTAAGGGGGTTTAAATTAATAATTCCTGCAAGTCCAATGTAATATTTTTCACTATTAAATTTTTCTTTTTATCATTAAATTATTACTAATTAAACTAAATAAATATAATTATTAAAAGTGGATTTTCAGATTTGTTTTTTCAAGTTCAATTTTGTTCAGTTACACCAATGTATTCCAATGAAATGATAAAAGATGGATCAGAATTTGAACAGATAGTTGTTTTGGATGTAACTCCTACATTTATGGGCTCATCAGTTTATTTATTTTTAGGAATGGCAATATTTTCATTAATTTTGTCATGTTTAATAATTTCTGCAATTATACATAGATGGAAAAACACAATCCCAGATTTTGAAAATGAAATTATTATATTAAACAATACAACTGTAAATAATGATAGTAAAAATAGTAATAGTAGTAGTTGTAAAAATAAAGCAGGTGGGGTAAAAAATAAAAAGAGAAAAGATAGTTATAATAGTGAAAACGATGAAGGTATTCAAGGTGATGAAAATGAAGAAGAAGAAGATGATAATAATATAGATATTGATAAAGAAAAAAATAATGACACAATAGTTGGCGAAAATGATGATAACAGTATGTTAGACGAAAACAAAAACTCTGGAATCGAATTAAAATCAATACATTGCGATATTTCATATAAAACATACGAAGAAAAAATTCAATATTATTTAAACAAAATCGATATTTTCTTTAATATACCACCACAGACTTATTATATAAATCAACATGGTAATAATTCTTTATCAGTTAGTCACCAAGAATTATTAAATAGTTTACTCAAAAGTAATAGTCAAGATAACCATTATGGTGGTTATAATGATAATAGTTTCTTAATTTGTAATGGAAACAATAATCAAAACAATAATAATAGTAATTATAACTATGATAGTAATGAAAATAATAAAAATGGTGGTTATTATATAAATAAAAATAATGAATTGATAAGGATGGACTACAACAACAACAATAATAATAATAATAATAATAATAATAATAACAATAATAATAATAATAATAATAATAATAACATTAATAATAATATTAATAATATTAATAATATTAATAATATTAACCAATTGGCTAGTAGAGATGATGAATGTTCAAGTAGTGGGAGTAATAATAAAAATAATAATTAAAAATGTTTTTATTATTTATTACATTAACCTATTTTTTTTAAAGTATTTTATTTAATTGATCATTAAAATTATCTCTACCAACAATATCAATTTGTCTTTCAAACATTTTTAAAGCCTCTTCGTATAAGAGGATATCATAAATATTTCTTTTTTTAATTATTTCGATTATTTCTAAGGGGACTTCAGGATATTTTTTTTTAGCAGCATTTTGTTTTTCTCTTATTCTATGATTTTCTATACCAACATAAAATTTTAATAATGCAATGGTTTCTTTGAATCTTTCTGTAATTCCAACAAATTTCATTGATCTTAAATGGTATAATGCCATGTGAAAAGTTTCATCATTTGGTTTAAACTCTTCATCCTTTGTTAAACCTGATAAAAATCTTGTCATTTCATTATTACCACGTGGTGATTTTACAAGCCACTCTGTTAGTTTATTGGTCCTTGCCATTTGATATTCTGGATCATATGGATTATTTAAATGATAATAATAATGACTAATAACTCTTTCAACTGGATCTCTTAACATTGTCATATAATTATATGTTTTTTTAAACTCCTCTGGTAAAACCTTATGAATTCCATATTGATAATGTCCAAGTATTACATTATTTGCTTTACTAATTTCATAATATATATCTGGATCTAAAATTTTTTTTCAAATAAAAAAAAATTTCAATTAGAATATTTTATTTAATGTAATTTTTTTTTTTTTTTCAACATACTTGGATGAACCCATAATTGTGTTACACCCCTTCCTTTAAAATAATTTTCAAATAAAACATAGGCAGTATGACCAGCACATTTTGGAATATGAATAAATAATATTGGTGTTGACAAAAGTGGTTTTGTAATATTTAATGGTAATTGAAGATTTGGTGGTTGAAAAGGTATTATACCATGATCCAAAGAATATTTTGAACTATAATAATCTCTCCAATAGTCTTCATAAAATTGATGACTCATTTCTGCACGATTTTTTTTTAAAATCAATTTATGATATTCTTTATTATTGACTAATTGATATTCATATGTTAAATTCTCTTTGATTATTAAATTGTTGATATTAATTTCTGTTTCTTCAATAGTTGGTGTAAATGTACTTTTGGTCTTACTTAATGGTGAAACTTTATAACGAAACATTTTATATTTAGTTTGATTTATATAGATTTTATTATTATAATTTTCAACCATATAATAGTTTTTATAAGTTAAAAAATAATTCAATAAAGAATTTTCATCTTTAAACCCATAAAATTGTTGTTGATTATCAGTAACTAAAAAATTATTATTATTATTATTTTCACATGGATTTTGTGTTATTTCCAATTCTTTTTGAATTGATGGTTTTGATAATATAATATCTTTGGTTTTTATTGAATTTGATAAATTTGATATTTTATTATTTTGAATTGAAATTATTATTAAATAAAATGATGAAGCTATTATTAAAATTAATAAAGTTAATCTTAATATATTTAGTTTAAACATTATAAAAATAAAATTATTTAAATAAAAAAAAAAATAAAAAAAACAAAAAAAAAAAAGATATCAAGTATTATATATGAAAATAAATAAATTGTTCATTTGTTATTGCAAATATATTAAAAAAAAAAAAAAACAATGAAAAATAAAAATAAAAATAATAAATTAAAAAAAAAAAAAAAAAAAAAATTAAAATAAATAATAAAAAACTATTTTATTTTCCTGGTTTACCAGTATTTAGAAACTTTTTATTTTTTTAATATTTTTTGTTTTTTTTTTAAAAACGGACGAAAATAAATAAAAATTTTTATTTTTTATTTTTTTTTTTTTATTCAATATTAATTTAATTTAATTTAATTTAATTCAATATAATTGATTGTGGATGATTCGAAAAGAAATCTAAAGGATCATATTTTAATTTAATTGAAAATAATTTTTGAAAATGGTGACCAAAATAAGGATGTTGAAGTGAAGAATCATTTTTATAAAGGGATTGTGTATTACGTAATTTCAAAGTTAACTCGTGGTCAGGATAATTTTGATAAATGAAATAACCAATATTTTGCAAATTATCATCTATGATTAATTTCCATCTATTGAAATAATCATCATTATCAGCTTCATTATAGGTTGCCATAAACACAGTGGACCAATTATTATCACGATGAATATAGGCACATTTATCTTTTGAAATTGTTTTTGAATGACCACCATGATAATACATCATCATTGAAAATGTTGAATTTTTATCAGGTACATTCATTGACTCCAACGTTGAAGGTATTGACTCTAAAATATTCTTAATACTTTTTATTGAATTTTCATTAAGTTCTTTACAAAATCTTGCCTTTGAAAATGATCTAACCTTTTCATTTTGTTCAATTTGAAATGAATTTATAATATCATAAAATGATTTCTCAACTTTTTTAAATCCCATAGTTTCTTCATTAAATTTAAATGATTCATTATCATCGTCATCACTCTTTATCAATAATGATAATAGTTTTTTAAAATGAATTTCACCTTCACTCGATGGACCATTAAAAAAATAGGTTAATTTTGATAACAATTTTGGTGATAGTGATAGTTTAAAACTTTTTCTACAATCAATTGATAAATAAATCCTAGTATCCATTGTTTTGGTGAAATTATCAATTATTAAAAGATTTTCAAAATAATGAATACTTGAATAATTTAATTTTATAGAATTATGATATAGTAATGGTTCAATTGGGTTTAGTTGAAGTGTTACATCCAATAGAATTGATATACCATGACCTGATCCACGCATTGCCCAAAATAGATCGGAATATTGATTAGTTTCATTACATTCAATAATTGAACCATCTGATAACATTAATGTCATGCCTATGACACTATCAATACAAGTACCCCATTTAGGTGATAAATAATTTGATCCACCTCCAATTACTAATCCACCAATTGCAACATCACCACAACTACCACCTGCTGAAGTAATTAAGTATCCTTCTTGTTGAGTACTAGTGATTCTATAGAAATCTTTAAATTTCAATGATGATTGAACTTTTGCTCTCATTGTATCCTTATTGATGTATAGAATTTTGTTTAGATTTGACATATCAATATTAATAGTATCCTCGAGTGTTGAATATTGACAACATGAATGACCACTATTTCTAATTGAAATTCTTTTATTTATAGATTTCGCATATTTAATACATTCTCTAATCTCTTCATAACTATTCACTTTAATATAACAATAAGGTTCTTTTCTAAATAGTCCATTCAAATTGCTTTTATAATAATATGGTACTTCTGAATGTTTAATTATTTGAATATTTTGTTCTTTATTATAATTCATGATTGTGGTTTTTTGTTTTTTTTTTTATAAAAAAAAAAAAAATTAAAAAAAAAAAAAAAAAAATTAATTTAGTTTATTATTTTAAAATAAAAATATTACAATAATACACCATTTAAACTATATTGGTGATATATTATTAAATAATTAAATAAAAAAAAAAATAAAAAAAAAAAAATAAAAAAATAAAAAAAAAAATCTTTTTAGAAACATGATATTATTTTATTTTTAAAATAAAAATAAATAAAAAAATAAATTTATTTTTTCAAAATTTTTTTTCATTTTTTTTTTTATTTTTTTTAATTTCAATTTTTTTTATCTTCTTTCCAATATTGATAAAAAAAAAAAATTAGTAATAATAATTATAACAATAAAATGAATAATATTCAAGAAAATGAAAATGTGACAGTTTTTAGAGAATTCTTAAAAATTAGAACTGATCACCCAACACCAGATTATGAATGTTCCACTAAATTTTTAGTTGAAAAAGCTAAAGAATATAATATTCCATATGAAGTTTATAGGGTATATATGTATATATATTATTGTTTATTATTATTATTATTACAGTTTTCTAAATACCATTATTATTGTTATTATTTTTTTTTTTTTTTTTTTTTTTTTTTTTTTTTTTTTTTTTAATAGGAAACTGGCACACCAATTGTTCTAATGAAAATTGAGGGTTTGGAACCAAATTTAAAAACAGTTTTATTAAACTCACATGTTGATGTTGTACCAGCAGTTCATGATTCATGGAAAGTTGACCCATTTTCAGCATGGAAAGATGAGAATGGTGATATCTATGCGAGAGGTACACAAGACATGAAATGTGTTTGTATGCAATTTTTAGAGGTCGCTCGTAGAATCGTAAAGAGTGGTCAAAAGTTAAAGAGAACTTTACATCTCTCATTTGTACCAGATGAAGAAATTGGCGGTATTGGTAAAGGTATGGAGAAATTTGTTTACACTGAGAAATTCAGAGAAATGAACATCGGTTTATGTTTAGATGAAGGTTTAGCTTCACCAACAAATGATTTCACCGTTTTCTATGGCGAAAGAGCACCATGGTGGGTTCATATCACTGCCGTTGGCAATGCTGGCCATGGTTCTAGATTTATTGAAGGTACTGCCATTGAAAAATTAGTAAGTAAACAAACAAAAAAAAAAAAATACATCCATAATATTTTAATATTAATTAAAAATAATAATAATAGATGAGAACCATTAATAAAATGTTAGCATTTAGACAAGAACAGTTTGAAAGTCTTCATCATGGTCAACACGAATGCGGTAAGAAATTGGGTGATGTTACATCATTGAATTTAACAGTTTTAAAAGCTGGTATTCCAGTTGATAATAGTAACAACTTTAGTTATAATGTTATTCCAACTCAAGCAGAAGCAGGTTTCGATATTCGTATTCCACCAACTGTAAATTTAGATGAATTTTTAAATCAAATTAAAGAGTGGACTGCCGAAGAAGGTTTATCATTTAAATTTGCAAGTTATATCCCAAAGAATGAAATGACAAAATTAGATTCAGATAATAAATGGTGGGAGAACTTTAAAGAATCTTGCAAAAAATTGTAAATATATACTTTACTATTAGAAATAATAATAATAATAATTATAAAAATTATAATAATAATAATAATAATAATAATAATAATAATAATAATAATAATAATAATAACTAATTTATTTTTTAAAAAAAAATTCAAAGGGATGTTAATCTTGTTACAGAGATTTTTCCAGCAGCAACTGATTCTAGATTTATTCGTAATCTTGGTATTCCAGCATTTGGTTTTTCACCAATTAACAATACACCAATTCTCTTACATGATCACAATGAATTTTTAAATGAAAAAGTTTATTTGAAAGGTATTGAAATTTTCATGGGTATCATTCCAAATTTAGCAAATATGGAATAATTTTTTAGTAATAAATAATATTACATTCTTTTATTCGTATTCAATAAAATTGTAATTTATAAAAAAAAAAAAAAATTGGGGAAAAAAAATCTTTTTTTTTTTTTTTTTTTTTTTTTCAAAATAATTTCAAATTTTATATTCAAACTACAACGGTTGAAACAATTAAACAAATAATAACAATTATAAAAACAACCACTGAATAATACAAACTTATAAAACGATTACATGTACAAGATGTTTAAAAATTAGGCAATAGGATTTATTTACATTACATTCAACCTAACACTTTATAACAAAATACAAAAGACCAACACAAACCAGTAACAAAAACAACAATTAATAAATATTTTATACATAGGAGTGTTTATATTAAATAGTTGAAGGGAATGCAAAATAAAAACAACAACAATAATAATAAGGATGATTATTATTTTGATGATTCAATGAATAATAATAATAATAGCAATAATAAAAACAATAGTTATCACCATGGCGGTAATAATTACTACAACAATGACAACCATATGAGACATAATAATAAAGGTTACTATGATAATAGAAATAGATTCAATAATAATAGGTATGAGCAATTAAACTTTTTTTTTTTTTCTTCTTTTTTTTAATTTTTATTATTTTAATACTAATTAAGTGATTGAATACCAAAACAAAGGGATTATAATAATAGAGGATACAACAATAACAATAATAGTAATAGAAAACATGATGAAAATAGATTTGATAATGATAATAGAAATGATTATAGAAATTATAATAATAACAATAATAGTAATAATAGTAACAGTAATAACAATATTCCCAATAGAGATTATAACGATAATAGGGATATGGTTTCATCAGGAAGAGAAAGAGAAAGAGATAGAGATCCTTCATCTGATTCATTTGCCTTAACCTATAATAATCAAAATAACAATAATAATTGGGATAGAAAAATGAAAATAGATTGGGAAGTTGATTCCCCTTTAAAAAGAAGAAAAAAAGAAGATGAGGAATTCGAAAGTACGTAATAATCTTTTATTATTATTATTATTATTATTATTATTATTATTATTATTATTATTATTATTATTATTATTATTATTATTATTATTATTATTATTATTATTATTATTATTATTATTATTATTATTATTATTATTATTATTATTATTATTATTATTATTATTATTATTATTATTATTATTATTATTATTGTTATTATTATACGATTGATTAATCAAAACTATCTCATAATAAATTTTTTAGATGATAAAACTAATCAAAACCAGCAATCATTTGGTCACAATCAATATAAAAGGAATGGTTCATACAATAATAGAACGAGGTCTAGGTCACCTTCACCATCAATTAATAGGTCAAATCCAAGTAATAATAATAGGAATAGTAGTGGTAGTGGAAGAGTATATGGAACTACAAATTCTCCTCAAAGAATGGACAATAGAGATTCTCATTCATCTCCCCATTCAAAGTATTCGCCAACTTATCAACAACAAATTAGTAATGATATTAGAGATACCTCGTCATTGTTGCCTATTAACAAATCTCAACAATATCAAAATAATACTAATGTTTATAATAATGATAAGTCAACATCATTATCATCATCATCATCATTATCACCATCATCCACAATGGAACAAACTAGTTACTTGAAAAAGGTTAAAGATGACTTCACTAATATCAATATTGTAGGTTCTCCTTTGATACCAACCCTAGAGTCTACCATTAGTAAATTTGAAAACTCCTCTTTAAATACTCCAAAAACTGAAACAATTACAACCACTACTAATACAGATAAAAATGTAACTATAGACAATACAATCATTTCTTCTGTCAACGAACAAATATTATCAACCTCAAATACAAATACAATAACAACAACAACAACAACAACAACAACAACAACAAATGAAATTAATGGTGATTCACCAACTGTACAAAATAAAACAACAACAATAACAACAACCGCGGCGGCAACAAATACCGACGAAATAATTGCAACACCTTCCAAACCAAAACTTCAATTTGGTTGGGGTAGAGGCTTAGCATCTGTAGAAAAGAAACCTGAAATTACAAATAGCAATGAAACCAACGATATTAATGATGGTAAAATAGTAATGTCATCTTTAACTGGTGAATCTCAATCTCAATCCCAATCACCATCAATATCAACATCCACCATTTCTTTGGCACCCTCATCAACTCAACAAGAAAATTCTTCACCTCTTTTATCTGACACTCCTTTGATAACAAATGTACCTTATAATAATGATAATGATAATAATAATAATAATAATAATAATAATAATAATAATAATAATAATAATAATAATAATAATAATAATAATAATAATAATAATAATAATAATAATAATAATAATGATAATAATAATAATAATAATAATAATAATAATAATAATAATAATAATAATAATAATAATAATAATAATAATAATAATAATAATAATAATAATATCTGTGATGATTCACAACAATTCAACGATAATTCAAATGATAATAATAATAATAATAATAATAATAATAATAGTAATAATATACCGCCTTTATCATTATCAA
>CM069769.1:1577500-1782500 GCA_036169595.1 Dictyostelium firmibasis
GTTTTATTTGTTTTTTTCTTTTTTAAAATTAATCTCTTTTTTTTTTTTTGATCTGTTATTTAATTAATATTAAAATTATAAAAAAAAAAAAAAAAACCCCCTCCGAATGTTTTTATAAAAAGGCAAAAACCACAAATACAATTTTTTATTTTTTTTTTTTTATTTTTATTTTTAATTTAAACAATTTAAATTGTTTTATTTTTATTCTTTAATTTCTTTTCTTTAAAGAAATATCTTAATTTTTAAATCATTTCAATTATTTAAATTATTTATATTAACACAATCATCAGGTTTTTTTTTTTTTTTTATAGTTAACTATATATTTATTCAAAAAAAAAAATAAAAAAAAAAGAAAAAAAGAAAAAACTTATTTTAGTTTTAGCACTAAATAATAACAATGGTCAGAGTGAATTGTGATTATATTCCAGCATGGCCATTTGTTTATTACAAAACCAAAGAAAACTATAAAGAAGTTTCAACGATATTACATGTTCTATGGCCTTTCTTTGTATGGTAGGTGGCATTTATATTTTATTTTATTTTATTTTATTTTTATTTTTATTTTTTTTTTTAATTAAATTTTATTAATTTTTTATTTTTTTAATTTTTTTAATTTTTTTTATTTAGGACTGAAAAAGCAGGAACAAAATTATTAGCATTTCTTTATATTTTATTCCGTTTAACATATAAAGAAAAAGATGAACGTCAATTTATAGATTTTTTTTGGCCAATAATTCATATTGAATATAATAGTGAAGAGTTTAGGTTTGGTATTAGACCATTGTTTTGGATTATATCAGGAAAAGGAAAATTTAAATTATCAATAGCAGGTATTATAAATATATTTTCAAAGGATGATGGTGAAGATGTTTGGTTTACGATTGCACCATTCATATGGTATAGATATTATTGTGGTGATGTATTTTGGACAGTATTTCCATTCTTATGGGTAACTAGAAAGAATGATAAATGGACCTATTTATTGATTCCAGTTGGTTTATTGAAATATCAAGAAGGTAAAGGATTTACATTGAATATTGCATTGATAATTAATATTATGTCATATGGAGATGATTTATTCTCTTTTATGATTTTACCATTCTTTATCTACCATAATAGAATTGGTAAAAGGTTAAGAATCATTGTGGCATTATTATTCTATTTCTCAAAATCAAGTAATTTCAAAAGATTTGTAATATTTCCAATTCTTTGGAGTAGTTGGTCATCAAATAATACAACATTCAATTTCATACCGATTGTATTGTATATGAGAAGATCAAGTAATGTATTCCTATCGATCTGTTTCTTTTATTATTATAGAAAAATATCAAACTATTTCAAATTACATTTCATACCGTTGGCATTGTTCTATAAGACAAGTGGTGATAGTAAATTTTTAAACATTGCTCTATTGTATACCTACAAAAAAACTCAATCAAAATGGTGGCATATAGTTTTACCAATATTTTGGTATAGAATGAAAAAAGATAGTTCTTTCTTTGTTCATGTGTGGCCATTCATTGGTTATAGGAAATCATGGAAACAAAATGGTCATAGTATCTATTTCATTTATCCATTCATTCAATTCAATACTTATAATGGTGGTGATTGGGTTTACAATCATTTCTTTTACAGATTCATTCATTACTATAGAAATAAAGAATCTGGTAGACTTAGATATGGTTTCTTCCCATTTTTTGTCTATAGTGATTCTTCCATCTATAATAAAGGCCACATCCTTTTATACATGTGGTATTTTAAGAAAATTAAAGCTTCAATGAAAAAAATTAAAATGAAAGAAATTGAGATTGCCTCACCAAATAATAATCCTTTAAAAAACATTTCTAATGATACAACAACAACACCACTACCACCACCAACAAATATAAATTTAGAGAAACCATCTGATAATTTAGACATACCATCAATTAATTTAGAAAAAAGTTCAGATTTAATGACAGAGATGAAAAAACTTGGTGGTGATGAAGATGTTACTGTTAATTTAGAAAAATCATCAAATACTATAAATTTAGAAAAAGAAACAGATTTAATGTCAACAGAAATGAAAACAATGGGTGGAGAAGATGATATAGTAGCCAATAGTAATAATGATAATAATAATGATCATGATTTTAGTGAGGAAGAAAAGAAATCAACAACAACAAATGAAGAAACCATAGTGCAATATAGTTTTATATTTAGATCATTATTACCATTAGCATTTTATATTAATAGAGATGGTACAAATAGTAAATTCTTTTTAATTCCATTGTTTATAATGAAATGGTCATTGGTTGATATTGATAGTTATTTCTTCTCACCAATTTATTATCAAAGAAAATTGGGTACTTATATAAAGAGATTCATTATACCAATTTTCTATCAAAAGCATACAGAAGATAAAGATGTTATATTATCACCATTATATTATTACTATAGAAATTCAACAAAGTCTTTTAGATTGATAGCACCAATATTTATTGATGTTCATAAGGGTGAAACTCATTTGATGATATTAGTACTCCCAATGTATATTTATTATCGTAAATCAATTTTCAAATTCCAAACATTGTTCCCATTCTTCTTTAGAACTCAAGATGCGTCAAAGAATGAACTATTCACTTATTTCTTCCCATTCTATGGTAAATCACTTAGAGGATCAAAGGTTAATCGTTATTTCTTCTTCCCTATTTTCCGTATTAAATTAGGTAAAGATGAGAGTAAATTATTTAGTTTGGATTTCCTATTCCCTCTATTCCATTATGAATCCAATGGTACAGATAATAGTCACTCAATTAGGTTACTACCATTCTTTTGGAAATCAAAGAATGACTACAATGAAATGCTATTGATTATGCCATTCTTTTGGAGATTTATTACCGATAAAGATACTAGACCTCAAAGAAATACATTGATACTCCCATTCTATTATTTCAGAGATTCTGCAGAGTATATGTTCACATTTGCATCACCTGCTTTCTTACCACCATACTATATTCATTATCATAGGGAGGCCAGTAATGTTGAAAATCGTTATCTTTTCCCATTCTATTCCCATCAAATCAAAGGTTTAGATCATTTGAAATGGTTCTGTTGGTTCCTATATCGTCATACCTATCGTGATTTTAGTGAAAACTTTACCATGAACATTTTACTCTTCTTCAAACATAACAGTGAGAAATATTCAGTCACTGGTTTAATACCACTGTGGGTCTATTGGAATGATAAAGTTCAAAATAGTAAACATGTTCGTATTGCTTTATTGTTAGCCTACGATAAAGTAAATTCAAAATTAAAAGATTTAACTAGACTCTCAATTCTTTGGCTCGTTACTACTCATTTAACATTATTCTGTCGAAAGACTGTTGTTAAACGTTCAATCTCCAAAACTCAAAGCATTGCAGAGTCAATAGATCAAATGGTTTTAAATGAAAGTCGTCCAACAGATCGTGAGGTTGATGTTTCAACCATACAAAAACTCGATATAATTTCAGACACAAAGAAAACTTATCTCTGGCCATTATTCCATAAGAAATCCGAGAGAATTACAGAATATAATCATTTTGCTTTGCTATGGTTCTTTAGACCATTTATTTCATTCTTTTACAAGAGTAAACAATCAACTGAGAATCTATGGTATATCTTTATGCTTGCATATTATAAATTTGATACCTCTGCAACTACATGTGCAATCATTTGGTTCTTCCATCCATTGGCTAGTTGTTTCCTCTATGAAGTTTCGCCATTTTCGTCAATCATTAGAATGTTCCCAGTGTTTTGGTATCGTTCAATACCAGATTCCTCAAAACCAATTGAAGTTGAAAATGATGGTGTTACACCACGATCTCGTCAACGTAGTTCCACTCGAGTTACTGTTAGCTCAATGGCATTGAGTATCCTATATGTTGTACCAAACTTTGGGCTTTTTAACCTAAGAAGAAGCTCTCACAAATTCTCAGTTTACTTCTTACCATTATTCTACTATTTCAATTCTCAATTGGATAAAGATGGCATTAAGATTTTCAGTTTATTCTGGTTTGTTTCACCAATTGTATCATTGTTCAACTATAATTGTGTAGGCAAAGTTGTTAACCATAGATTAGTACCGTTGTACTATAGAATTACAACCAATGACACTGAGGGTAAGTCTGCCTATCGTAGTTTAATCAGTTTTATTTGGTTAGCACATCCAAAGTTTGCATTCTTCCGTTACGATAGAAATGAAAAAGGAAAGAGTATAGTTAGTTTATTCCCAATTTTTTGGAGAAAGAAAGACACATCAGAATATCATCTCTCCATTCTATTTATCATTAAAAATTTTGGTTTCATTGATTATTGGAGCAAGAATAATAATTTCAAACGATCCTATATTCTATTTTTATACTATTTCAAAAGAGAAAAAGAAAAGAAAATGGTTAGTATCATTTATCTATTCCATCCAAGAGCTGCTTTTATCCTATCAAAGTTCGCACCAAACAAAAGTAAAATTTTTGTTTTCTTGGCTCTTTACTTTAGAAACTGCATAGAGAGTGGTTTAATATTATCAATTCTATGGATTGCTCATCCAAAGGTTGCATTCATCTCCTATTGGTCAAAGAATAAATTCTCACATTTCCATATTTTCCTATTCCTTTGGTTAACAAAAATCGAAGAGTTTGTCCAATTTGGTTTGTTGTGGATTGGTGCAACTAAGAAATCACTCTACCATAATTCAAATGTCAATCAAGGTTTACCAGAGAAAGAAAAAACTCATCATCTTCGTAAACCAATAAGTTTATTCCTTGCCTACAATGATGGTGATTTTAGTACCGTTCACTTAATGCCAATCTTTAGATATTGGGTTATCGAAACCACTGGATTGGAAAGATTCTGGGGTTTCTTGGGAATCATT
The DNA here is from genome assembly GCA_036169595.1 of Dictyostelium firmibasis. Classification (NCBI taxonomy): domain Eukaryota; phylum Evosea; class Eumycetozoa; order Dictyosteliales; family Dictyosteliaceae; genus Dictyostelium; species Dictyostelium firmibasis. Next base: position 1,582,392 of record CM069769.1, read on the forward strand.
TACTTTTCCGCCAGAAATTCAAACTCTCAATTTAGATTCTTTTATCGTTGGATCCGTATTAAAACTGGTAATAGTTTATTCATTTTCGAATTCAATCCTTTCTTTGCCTATAAAAAGAAGAACGAAGATTCAACTGTATTAATTTTAGGTGGTATGTGTGGTTGTTACACAAGTATGTGTCGTGTTTGCTGTGTAGAATGTTAAGTTATAAAATATATTATTTTATAAAAAAAAAAAAAAAAAAATTTATGGCAACAATAAAAATAAAAGTTAAAATTTTTCATTTATTTGTTTTTTTTTTTATCTTTGGTATATTGTTTTTCTGATTGCGTATTTAATTGTAATTATTTATTTTTTTTATTTAATTTTTTTATTTTTTTTATTTTGGTTATTTATCTACTTCCTTTTCTGGTTAAATAAACAAATAAGATAACCATTAAAATATTGAAAACAAAGAAACCAATAATAATTCCAACATTTCTCCAACGATTATCTTCGGACCAACCAAGGGTATCATAGTATTCTTTACCATCTTTATAGATACAATAACCGCAACCTGGTTCACCATTATCTAAAGTGATTGCTTGAACACTGCCAGGTGCATCTAGTTCAAATATTTTGGTATAGTTTTTACAAGTTCCATAGCTTGGTGGGAATGGGAATTTGACCAAATCTTCTGTTGAGCATTCAACTTTTACACTCTTTAAAATGTTAGTAATAATACCTTCCATAAAGTAACGACATGGATTTAAATGATAAACCCAACCTCTCCAGAAAGTTGGAATTGAATCTGGTGGTACCATTACACCACAGAAAAGGAAAAGGAAAACGATTAACAATGGAATCAATGTCATTGCAAAGAACATGTTAATACAAACTGCTGCGACTGCTTGACCGAATGAAACACAAAAGAACATAAAGATAATAAAGATGAACCAGAAATAAAAGGTTTGTTCACTGTCACTTGTTCTGTCCAATCCAGCGGTCCAAAATGAACAAAAGAAGAAAATTGTACCAGATACGACAATGAATGGTAACTCTACAACAACGATTGAAATTGCGAATGGGAACCATGAATAGAATTTACTGGCGAAATCTCTCTTAAAGTATTCACGTTGAATAATTAATTGTGGCATTACTACGAAAATCAATAAAATACCTAACATGAGTGCTTCGAAAATAAAGAAAATTCTTTGATTCATATCACTGCTTGAATCTTTGAGACTCCAAAAAGTGAAACCAATAATTAAACCACAAAGTGCTGCTTGGACGAATGAACCATAGGTGTAATATGGATCTCTCCACCAAATTAAATTCAAACGCTTGTAAACTTCTTTAGTTTGATACCATATTGTTTGTGAGAATTCTCTAGCTGGACCATCGCTTCTTGGTTTGTATTGCTCTGAACCTTGTTGTTTTAATACTGCTAACTCTCTTGTAATTTCTGCTAATTCTGGTGATTGTTTCCAAGTTTCTGGCCAATTAATATCGGTTTTACCGTGAACACCTGCACCAGTTGCTTCTAAAATATACTCTGCTGGATTTTCACTTTCTGTACATGGACGAACACCTTGACGTTCAAAGTATGATGTTAATGTTTTTGATTTTTCACCAATATCACCAAAATAAACAGTTTTACCACCTTTGGCTAACAAAAGAATACGATCGAAATGTTCAAACAAAACTGATGATGGTTGATGAATAGTGCAAACTAATGGCATACCTGCATCTGCTAATTTACGAATGAATTTAATGATATTATATGAAGATTGAGCATCTAAACCAGATGTTGGTTCATCTAAGAAAAGAATTTGTGGTTTTGCAACCAACTCTACACCAATTGTTAATCTCTTTCTTTCTTCAACTGAAATACCAACACCAGTTTCTAATGTACCAATTAATGCATCGCCTAAATGTTTCATTTCCATCATTTCCAAAACGTGTTCTACATATTTGAATTTCTCTTCTATTGATACCTCTGGTTCTTGACGTAATTTAGCTGAGAAACGTAATGCTTCTCTAACAGTTAAACCTGGATTATGAACATCCATTTGTTCGACATAACCAGTGATACGTTCGAAATCGATTTCTAATTCTCTACCATTTAAGTGTGAGTCACCTTCAACAACACCTAAAGTTTTTCTCTTTGCCAATACATCAAGTAAAGTTGTTTTACCAGCACCTGATGAACCCATTAATGCTGTCATTTGACCTGGTTTTATCCAACCTTCGATGTTATCTAATAATAATCTTTCACCACCTGGAACTTTGACAGTGTATCTGATGTTTTGCCATGTGAAAATACCACCATCCATATGAAGAGTATCTTTCATGTTGCTTGTTGCTTTTGCTACGATTGCATTTTGTTGTCTTTCTTCTTCAACATCATTTAATTTTGGGGCTTTACCTTTTTTGTAAACTTTATGAGTATAACCACCACTTGTATGATCAATGTATTCCATTGCAAACATATTACAAACTACAAAGAATATCCACCAACAATAAACAATGATAACATTTTGTGACATATCACCAATTGGGAATGATAAAGTTTTATCCATATAAAAATCACCTTTAAAACTGAGATTACCTGGTTCAATACCACCCATTGGACAAATTCTATATGGACCAAGTTCATCACTTTGATAATCTGAACCATAAGGAACTGCTGATCGATAACAATTAAAATCTAAACCTTCAAACTCATTTGCTATCAATGCTTTAAATGCATAGGTAAATATATTAATATGTCTAAACCAACTGAACCATGGATGCATTTTTGGAATTGGTATAGTATAACCGGAATATGTAAGCATGAAAATAATGAAAACATTTGAAATATTTTGAGCGATGTACATCGATGGACAAAGATAACCAAAACATCTAAAAAGTGCTGTACATGCTAAACTTGCACCAAGCAAAGTGAAACAGAAAATAAAGAATTTACCAGCATCATATTGTAAACCAAACATGAAATATGCAATAATTGAAAAAAGGAATACTTGGATAGCTGTGAATGGAATATCTGTAACAACTTGAGCGATATGTAATGCAGATGGACGATATAAAGCATAACTCTTATGTTTTTGTAAGACACGACGACCATAGAAAGTCATTGCCATCTCACCAATTGAAAGGAAAGCATTGAAAATAACAGCTGAAAGAATTGCACCACCTCTAGTAAATAAACCAGTGATATCTCTATCCATATTATAGAAAAGCGATGCGTAAACGAAACCTTGAATTAAAACTGAGAGATATTTTGAGTACATACCAAACTTATCATTTAAAACCAATGCAAAATTTCTTTTAATCAATGCAACAACTTGAGTAACAAAACTTGTTGTATATTGTGATTTTTTAAAATTGGTTCTACTATTGGCATCCTTAACCTCTTGAACAAATGCAACCTTTGGTTGAGTTCTTTCAATTAAGTCTTCATAGTCTTTTTGTTCTTGAAGTTGAGCTCTATATAATTCTGAATTTTTCCAGGCTGTTTCAAAATCTGCTGATGTTTCTGGGGTACGACCTTCAAAACCATTTTTAATAATACGTTCTTGTGGATTGGTTACACCAGTTAAAAAATCTGGTGTTGATTTTCTTGCTTCACAATCGAAACCTAAACTCATAAAATATTCTTTTGCCAAACCAACTGGACCGAAATAAATACAACGACCTTTTTCTAAAACACAAACTTTATCAAAAACATTATAAATTGAATCTGATGCTTGATAAAATGATGCAATCGTTGTTTTATGTAATGTATCGGACATAACACGAATTGATTTTGCATAATCAAAAGCAGATGCTGCATCAAGACCACGAGTTGAACAATCCCAACATGTAATTGATGCTGATGATACCATTGCTTCTGTAATTGTTAAACGTTTTCTTTCACCACCTGATAAACCTCTAATAAATTCATTACCAACAATCTAAATAATAATTATTAGTAAACTAAAACAATTTATATAATTTTTAAAAAAGAAAAATAAAAAAAATTAAATTTATAAACTTACAGTATCAGCTTGATGAACAATACCAAACATTGATAATAATAAATTAAAAACTTTATCACGGAAAGATCTTTTAGTTTCATCTGGTAAACGATTACCTGGAGTTTTACATTTTAATGCAAAATCTAAAGTTTCACGAACTGTTAAGGTTGGATGATGTGAATCTTCTTCTGGTGTATAAATAGACTCACCTCTATATTTTTCAAATTCTTTGGATGGAATACCACCATAAGTAATATCACCTTTTACTGAAACATATGAAGCGGTTTGATTTGCAATAACACGTAACAATGTTGAACAACCAGCACCTGGTCTACCTAAAACTAAAACCATTTCACCATCTTTGCAAAATGTTGTAACATCATGTAAAATATCGAATGTTGAAGTTTTTTTAGTCCTTTTGAGAATGTAAAAAAAAACAAATAGAAATAAAAAAAATAAAAAAATTTTAAAATTAATAAAAATGAAAAATTTGGAAAAAAAAAAAATAAAAATACAGAATGATGTTTAATAAAAAAATGTGGAAAAAAAAAACAAAATTTCACTTACCAAAAAGATGGAGTAAAAATATTAAATAAACCATAAAATGGAGTTGACATATCGGCAATTACAGATGCATCAGCACCAAGACCAACAACAGTTAAATTTCTAATGGAAACACCCATTTTCTTTTCATTACCACCATTTTCAAGATGCATTCTTTTTGAGTTTTCAAAATATTTTCTTAATTTAAAATCTTCTTCAGTTTCACCACCAGCCATATAAGATTCTGGATCATTTTGTGCACCAAATTGCTTAGACTCTCCTTCTATATTATTTGAAAATGAATCAAATTCTTGACGAGATTCTTCGACACTAATGTGTGGGAATTGGCTTTTCTTTTCATTGATTCCAATCTCTTGTAATTCTTGCTCATCATTATGATTATTATTATTATTATTATTAAAATCGTCGTTATTGACCATTTTTTTTAAAAAATTAATAAATAATAATTATTATTATTATTATTATTAAAAATAATTTAAATTAAAAAAATAAAAAAAGTAAAAAATTCAATTTATTATTTATTAATTTATATATAGATAATATTATATACTATTCACAAAATAAAAATTATTATTTTTAAAATTTTTTTTTTTTTTTTTTTTTTTTTTTTTTTTTTTTTTTTTTTTTTTTGTCAAAAATTATATAAACAAATAAACTATAAACAAATAAAATTTATTTGAATATATATATATATTTTTTGACATTAAAATAAAAATAACTTTTTTTTTTTCTTTCGTTTTTTTTAAATAGTTTTTTTTTAAAAAAAACAGTTTCTATTTTTTTTTTATTTTTTTTAAAAATACTTTTATTTATTTTTAAATAATTAAAAATAAATAAAAAAAAAAAAGTAAAAACACAAAATCATTTTTTGCCAAAGCTTAAAGTTTTATGATTAGTGAATGCGATATTCAACATCACCTTCAAAAATTTATGAGAAAAAAAAAATAAAATACCAAAATAATTACGAAAATGTCAAGTTTGATTAAAAACAAATGTGCATTGTCATTTATCGCCATCAAGTGTTTTTTAAACATTGCATTGTTTTAACGGAAATTATATTTTTCATCTAAAAAAAAAAATATATTATTTTGTAAAAATTATGTTTTTTTGGTTATAACCGAGTTTTATAATAATATTTGCATATTGAAAAAAATGATGATAAATGTTCTAAGAAGGTTTCAGAATGATTCATTTTATTTTTAAAAACAAAAAAAAAAACTGTCGCAATTTTCGTGCCAACGAATTCTTATTTTTTCATTTTTTTTTTCATTATTTTTATTTTTATTTTTTTTTTTTTTATTTTTTTTTTTCTCTTTTTTTTTATTTTTATAATTATTGATTGTTTTAATGTGAATTATAATTATTTGTGAACACAACTCTACCCAACCCCATTCCATTTATTCATTTATTTATTTATATTATTATTGCCATTATGGTTTAATTATTTTAATGATTTGACATGGATTTTTTTTTTTTTTTTTTTTCTTTTTCTCCAAAAAAATATTATATAGCTAATAATGAGATTAATCAAAGATTGATATTTTTAATTTTTCAAAAAAAAAAAAAAAAAAAAATTAAAAAAAAAAAAAAGTTTTTTTTATTTTTATCTTTTTGTTTTTTTTATTTTTAAAATTTTTTTTTTTTTTTTTTTAATTTTTAATTATTAAATATTTTTTTTTTTTTTTTTTTTTATCTATAATCATCTCCTTTTTTTTTTTTTTTTTTTTTTTTTTTTTATATATTAATACATATATATATATAAAAATATTAATAGCCCTGTTTACATTTGGCAAAAGAGTAATAAGAAAATTTGGAGGGGATAGTTTTTCATACAATTGGTATATTATTACCCCATTTTTTTTTTAAAAAAAAAAAATTTTATTTTTCTTTTTATTTTTACCTTCTTTACCTTCCTTTTGTATTGTTAGTAATAATGAATATTTAATCTGTATCATTGTGTTGATGATTATTTTAAGATCAAGATTTATCATTAATATATTTTTTAAAAAAAAATCAGAAATTTTTTTTCTTTTTTTGAAATAAATACATTGTATAACCTTCATCCTATCTAAAAGATAAAATGATCATCCCCTATCATTTACTTTTATTTATTTATTTTTTATAATTTTCTTTTTTTTTTTTTTTTTTTAAAAAAAATTTGTATGGTGTGGTTTACCAAACCACACCATCTGATAAACCACATACACACACAATTCCTAACAACACATTATCACAACTCATCCATTTATCTTTTTTTTTATTTTTATTTAAAATGGTGACAACAACCTTACGAAAATGTTTTATAATATCAATAATACAAACTGATAACAATACAAAAATAATAAATAATAATAATAATAATAATAATAATAATAATAATAATAATAATAATGTAGATAATAATAGTAATATAACAATAAACTCAACAGCAATCGTTTTAAATGTCCTTTTATGATAGAACAATCACCTGATGATCAGTTTGACAATTTATTTATGGATAACCATTTGGACCTCTTTTTTTTTTTTTTTTTTCTTTTTTCTTTTTTTTATTTTTTTTATTTCACTTTTTTATTTTTATTTCAATTATTTATTTATTTTTTTTTTTTCTATTTTTTTTTTTTTTTTTTTTTTTTTTTATTATAAATACATAATTTTCTTTTTTTTTCAAAGGTAATTACTTTTTTTTTTTTTTTTTTTTTTTTTTTTTGTGTTGGTTCATCAAAAAAAAATCAAGAAAAATTTCAAAAAAAAGTCAACGGCCACCGAACCAATTGAATTGTTTTCCTTTTAATTTTTTTTTTAAAATAAAAAATTATAAAAAAAAAAAAAAAAAGTTACTCTTAATTATATAATTATTATTTTAATTAATTTTAATAATTAGTAATTGTTTTTTTTTTTTTTTTTTTTTTATTTTTTATAATAACCATTTTTTTATTTTATTTTATTTTTTTTTGGATTTTTTCCCTTAATTTTTATTTTTTTTTTTTATAAGCTGTTTCAAAATCTCATTTTAAAATATATAAAAAAAAAAAATAAAAAAATAAATAAAAAAAAAAAAAAAATAAAACTTAATTAAATCAAATTCAAAAAACTCACCGTTAAGCTCCCAATTTTTTTTTTTTTTTTTTTTTTTTTTAAATTTTTTTTTTTTTTTTAAAATTTTTATATTTTTTTTAATTTTTTTTTTTTTTTTTTTTTTTGATATATTAAAATATCTATTTATTATAGATAAATAACATAACATAAATTAAATAATATATAGAAAATAAACAAATATAAATATTATAGTTATTGTGTTTTAATATCGTTTTTCCTTTCTATTTTTTTCTTTTCTTTAGGTAATTTAAATTTCGTTGTATTGTAATTTACACTCAGTTGTATGTTTTATGACTTCAAAAAAAAAAAAAAAGAGTTTATTATTATTATTATTATTATTATTATTCTAAACAAAACAAAAATTTTGAAAAAAAAATAAAAAAAAAAAAACTCTCAATAATTATTGGTTTATTGTATTAATAGTAATAAAACCACTACAATTATTATTTTATTTTTATTATTATTTTTTCATATCTGTTTAAAAAAAATAAAAATAAAAAATAAAATAAAATAAAAATAAAAATAAAAAAAATTATAAATAGTACCACACACACTCTCTCTCTCTCTCTCTCTCTCTCTCTCTCTCTCTCTCTCACACACTCACACCAAACACACGTAGTTTCAAAATCTCCCTTTCACTCACTATCATATAAATTTAAAAAAATAAAAAAAATAAAAATAAAAAAAATAAAGTAATGTAACTGTATAAATATGTATACACATACATAATATATGTACTATTTATATGGCGCAACACCATTTAAATAGTATAAAAATAAAACAATCTCTTTACCTTCTCTACTTCACACACACACCTACCACACCAACACACTAACACACTACCTACCACTCTAACCACTACCACACCACACAACACACAACATACCCACACTTTTTTTTTTTTTTTTTTTTTTTTTTTTTTTTTATATACATATATATATGTGTATTATTTTTTACCTTTTTCTTTTTTTTTTAATTTATTATTATTATTATTATTATTATTATTATTATTATTATTATTATTATTATTATTATTATTATTTTCTTGTTCAAAACTAGATTATATACTAACCTTTTGTATATTATTATAATTAATAAAATTTTTTGAAAAAAAATTATCATCATTTATAAAAACTTAGGTTTTATAAAATTTAGATCTTGATCTTTTTTTATCCAATTCTTTATTTTTATTTTTCACTTAAAATCTATATTTAATAGCACACAAAACTCACCCACTTATACATACACAAACTTCAAATAATTTTCAAAAATTATAAAAAAAAAAACAACAAAAAAAAAAAAAAAAAAAAATAAAACCAATTTTTCATTTTTTTAACTTTTTTTTTTTTATAAATTTTTTAATTTATTACAAACACACATACTCAAACCCAGGTTGTTCAAATACTTTACAAAAAAAAAAGCACATATAATTATATGAGGCAAATTGTCATATCACATAAAATTATCCAAATAGACAAACACCAACAACTACAACAATATCAATAATAAATAAAATGAATGTCCAACAACAACAAACACAACAGCAAGCAATGGCAGCAGCACAACAACAACAATCAATGGTAGCACAACAACAATCAATGGTAGCTCAACAACAATCAGCCATTGCACAACAACAACAAATAGCAGCACAACAACAACAAATAGCAGCACAACAACAACAACAACAACAACAACAACAACAACAACAACAACAACAACAACAACAACAACAACAACAACAACAACAACAGCAGCAACAGCAACAGCAACATCAACAACAGCACCAACAACAACAACAACAACAACTACAACAACAGCAACAACAACAACAACAACAACAACAGCAACAGCAACAACAGCAACAACAGCAACAACAGCAACAACAGCAACAACAACAACAACAACAGCAACAACAACAACAACAACAACAACAACAGCAACAACATGATCAATTAAGTGGTGTTACTAGTAAAATTAGAGACATGAATGAATCGATTTGGATTCACTTAGGAGGATATGCAGAGTCAATCGGAGAACAAGATAAAGCATTGGTATCATATGACCATGCACTTAAACATAATCCATTCTCAATAAAGGCACTCACTCAGATAGCATCTTTATTTAGGATCAAAGAGCAATATTCTAAGGCAGCCGATTATTTTCAGAGAATAGTGACCATTGAGCCAAAGAATGGTGAGGTTTGGGGCGCATTGGGTCATTGTTATCTCATGATGGACGATCTTCAAAAAGCATACACCGCTTATCAACAAGCTCTATATCACTTACCAAATCCAAAGGATCCAAACCTTTGGTATGGAATTGGTATTTTGTACGATAGATATGGTTCATACGATCACGCTGAAGAAGCTTTCACCGCTGTCTTAAAAATGGATAACAAATTTGAAAAATCTACTGAAATTTATTTTAGACTAGGTGTTTTATATAAACATCAAGGTAAATATGATCAATCTTTAGAGGTAAGTTTTCTTTTCCTTTTTTTATTTTTATTTTAAAAAAAAAAAGTAAAAAAAAATTAAAATATTTAATAACCATTTTCATTTTATTATTATACTATAGTATTTCCAACATTTGGTTAAAAATCCACCATTACCATTAACAACATCCGATATTTGGTTCCAAATTGGTCATGTTTATGAGTTACAAAAAGAAGTGAGTAGAAAAAAAAAGAAAAAGAAAATTTAAATATTTATTAATTGATTTTTAAAATTTTATTATGTTTTTTTTTTAATTATTTTTTAATATAGTATCATAAATCAAAAGATGCATATGAAAAGGTATTGAAGGATAATGCAACACATTCAAAAGTATTACAACAATTAGGTTGGTTATATCATCATAATCCATTATTTACAAATCAAGAGCATGCAATAAATTATTTGATGAGATCGATTGATTCCGATTCATCAGATGCACAAACATGGTATTTATTGGGTAGATGTTATATGACCCAACAAAAGTATAAAAAAGCATATGATGCCTATCAGCAAGCAGTTTATAGAGATGGTAGAAACCCAACATTTTGGTGCTCCATTGGTGTATTATATTATCAAATCAATCAATACAGAGATGCATTGGATGCCTATACCAGAGCCATTCGTCTCAACCCATTCCTTAGTGAGGTTTGGTATGATTTAGGTACATTGTACGAGAGTTGTCATCAACATACCGATTCTTTGGATGCTTATCAACGTGCTGCAGAACTTGATCCACACAATAAACATATTCAATCACGTCTTGCCACACTTAGAGCTCAAGTTTCTGGTAAACCAATTAAGGATGGCTATGACCTCCAAAACGGTGATAAGGACGGTGACCATGGTGGTAAGTCAACTCCAATGATCATTGAGCCTAATTCCCCTGGAACTGGTGCAATGGAACCTTTGGGTAAAAACCAAAATAATCGTAATGGCAATAATAATGGCAACAATGGTAATTTCGTTCCTGAATTGGCTGAAATCAATTCTCATCTACCAGAGGATATGAGAAATAATTCTTCATTACCTTCGTCAAATGAATTAAATTCAAGTTTGATTGATAGAAAAACTGAAAGAGGTAGAGGTAAATATATATATATATATATAAAAATATTTTTTATATCTATAAAAAGTTATTAATGAATTTAATTTTTTTCATAGAAGAAATGCACAATTCACACCATTCACAATATTCTAACATGTCCATGAATAATATGAATAATAATATGAATAATAATATGAATAACAATATGAATAATAATATGAATAACAATATGAATAACAATATGAATAACAATATGAATAGCAATATCAATAATAATATGAATATGAATAATAACAATATGAATAATAATAATAATAATATGAATAATAACAATATGAATAATAACAATATGAATAATAACAATATGAATAATAACAATATGAATAATATAAATAATAATAATCATCAAATGAATCAATTTAACAACCACAACAACAACCACAACCACAGCAACCACCACAATAACCACAATAACAACAACCACAATATGAATGATAGTGTAAATAGTAAAAATAATGATGTATTAGATAGAAGATATAAAGGTATTTTGGAACGTGAAAAGACTAGTCCAAATGGAGATAATAGAGATAGCAGAGATAACAGAGATGGTAGAGATAACAGGGATGGTAGAGATAGTAGAGATAGAATGCAAGAGTATAGAGAGTATAATAATAATAATAATAATAATATTAATAATAATAATAATAATAGCAACAATAATGGTTTAAGAGCAACTTCTCCATTGCCATCACACAATGATAGAAGATCTTATGAGAGAGATAACAAAGAGCGTATTATTAATAACAGTAATAATAATAATAATAATAATAATAATATTGGCAGATTCGAACAAAATAACAGAACATCTTCACCATTTGAAAATAATAACAACTATAATAATAATATTAATAATAATAATAATAATAACAATAATAATAATAATAATAACATTAATAATAATAATAGTAATAACAATAATATTGGACAAAGAGCAACATCACCATTACCACAATATAAAGACAGAAGAGAAATAATGTTGGAAGACGAATCCACTGATGCTAATGAAAGATCAAAAGCAACATCACCATCAACTATTAAGGAGGTTGAAGAAAAGAGAGAATCCATGAATGTAGATAAAGAAAGATCACCAACTCCTACCATTACTGAAAAACCAGAAGAAAAACAAGTTGACAAGGTTGCCGAAAAAGAAACATCTTTGGTTGAAAAAGTAGATAGTGAAAAGGAATCTGAAAAAGAAAATGAAAAGGAATCTGAAAAAGAGACTGATGTGGAGAAGGAAAAAGAAAAAGAGGTAGAAAAAGAAAAAGAGAAAGAAAAAGAGAAAGACAAAGAAATAGAGAAGGAGGCAGAAGATAATAAATCTGTTGAAAAGTCAATTGAAAAACCTATTGAGAAAGAATCAACCAACTCAAGTAACAACAATGACGAGGATGAGGAAGGAGAATTAAGTGAAACCACATTGACAAAGAAAGATGAATCAAAGCCATCAACTGATGAAAAGAAATCGCCATCAGTATTACCAACAACTGTAGAACAATCAAAAGATGATAATAAAGAATTAGAAATGGACACAAAAGAAGATTCAGAAGAAAAGAAATCAGCTGCCACCACTGTAAGTGAATCTGTAAAACCAGTGGATGAAGATAAAAAATCACCAACCACAACTACCACCACCACAACTGTAGAACCACCTAAAGACAAAGAATCATCAAAAGATGATACTACAAAATCAGCTAAATCTCCAAACTCTTCACCAACTAGATCTGATGAAGTTGTAGAACCACATCAAGATGCCTCTCAAGAGGAAATCAATAAAAGAAAATTAGAAGACGATGTAACATCGACACCAAGTAAAAGATTAAAACCAGATTCAACACCTTCATCTGCAACAACTGCATCAACTCCATCTGAACAACCTGAATCGCCATTAAAGAAGGAAAATCCAGTTGGAGAAACTTTATCACCAGAAATTAAAGATTCAAAATCATCATCATCTTCGTCATCATCTTCATCTTCAACTAACAGTGGCAGTAGCAGTAGCAATAGCTCAGCAAAAAATGAACGTGATAGAGATAGAGAAAGAGAAAGAGAGCGTGAAAGAGATAGAGAAAGAGAAAGAGAGCGTGAAAGAGAACGTGAAAGAGAACGTGAAAAAAATAAACAACCAGCAAGAGCCCCAATTAAACCTTCATCTCGTAAACTCGAAAGATAAAAAAATAATCAAAAAAAAAACAAAACAAAACAAAAACCTCACACAACAGGCGACAAAACTCCCAACCAAAAATATACATAAACACTCATTCATTCATACATACATACTATACATAAATATTCGCAAAAATAAATAAAATAAAATAAAATAAATATTAAAAAAAAAAAAACCTTTCTCTTTTTTTATTTATTTGTATTATTACTTTTAAAGCTTTACAAATTTTTAATATTTAAATTTTAGTTTCAAGGCTCTTATAATAATTTTTATGATCTGGATCTAATTTTACTAATTGAGAGATAGTTTCTAATAATTCTTGTTTATCAAAACCTCCAATTTCAATCTTTAACAAAAGTGTTGTATAAATTGGCCCTATTATTAATAAAATTATTAATATTTTATATTCATAAAAATAAAAATCAAAAAAAAATGTATGTGTGTGGATTCCATACATTTACAATCAGGTTCTAATTCGATGAGATCATAGATTTGAGTTAATTCGTTCTTTAACACTTCAATATGATTACTATTTGGAATTGATTTAAGAGTAGCAACCAACCATTTATGATAGATCCATGAACTTGAATCTTTTGGTTCAGTGTATACAGCATTTCTAACCAATTCAAATTCCTCTAAAATTTTTTCCAATAATTGTTCAGGCTCTTTATAAATCTTTGGTAATATACATGATCTTTGATGCCATGCCGAATAATTTGAAAAGTTTTGTTCAACCTTTTCAGTTGTATACTTTAACTCATCCTCCAATTTAATATTTGAATGTTTTAATATAAATCTTCTATGACCCCAACAATGGACTTCAAAATTATTTAAATATTAAATATTTAATAATAATAATAATAATAATAATAATAATAATAATAATAATAATAATAATAATAATAATAATAATAATAATAATAATAATAATAATAATAATAATAATAATAATAATAATAATAATAATAATAATAATAATAATAATAATAATAATAATAATAATAATAATAATAATAATAATAATAATAATAATAATAATAATAATAATAATAATAATAATATAATAAGAATAGTAGTAGTGGTAAAAGAATTAATAAAATAATAAAAGAATTAATGAAATAATAAAAATAAATTACAATTTCTTAAATCAAAATTTAATAATTTTGTACATAGTTTCATTTCTCTTTCCCAATCACATTGATCCATTCTTAATGCAATCCATTGACGATGAAACCAAATCCAATAGCTTTTTGTGTAACGTTGAATGCATTCCTCCAAGAATTTCATTTCATTTTGGTAGATAACTTGTAATTCAGAGTTTTCTTTAGTTTCTGTAAATTGAAGGATTGCAGATCTTCTGTAATTCCAAATTGTATAATATTCTGGATTCTCAATTAATAGTGATTTGGAAACTGATAATGAGACTTCATTATATCTTCCATTCTCTTTTTCTCTCTATTAATTTTATAAAGTTAAATTTTATTATTATCATTATTATTATTATTATTATTATTATTATTATTATTATTATTATTATTATTATTATTATTAGTAAAACATTTTTATTATTATTGGAAAATAAAATTTATTTTTTTTTAAAAAAAAAAAAATTATTTCGATAATTTACTAATTCTTCAAATGATTTCACTAATTTATTATAGCTTTCAATTTTCTCTAATTCTTTTAATCTTTGTGCTTTTGCTTTTTCTTCTGATGTTCTAACTTTTAATACACCATGCTAAAAATTTAAAATTTTCATTGTTTTTTGTTGTTTTGTGTTGCTGTTAATATATATTAATTTAAATGAGATATTTGATGGTAGGATAATGAAATTACCATTTTATCTTTGTGTTTTTTTTTTTTAGTTTTTTTTTTGTTTGGATATGTAAATTAAAATTGTAAGAAAAAAAAAAAAAATAAAAAAATAAATAAAAAAAATTTTAAAAAAAAAAAAAAAAAAATGAAAAAAAAAAAAAATGAATTCATGTTTATATTTTTAGGTAAAATCAATGATTAAATTTAATCAACAAAGATATAAATAATGAGTACACCACCGCAGCAGCAACAGCAACAACAAACACCACAACAAGTTGAAAATGTTTCAGCATTCCCTCCCCCACCTCCATTTTATAAACTATATTTAAATTATAAAAAAGATGTAGATTATTCGAAACCAATTACAACACCAGAAAACTTCAATAAAAATGAAGTCAGCGAAAGAAATGAATCAACAGAAAAAAATACAGAAAATGATGAAATGAACATAGATGATGATAGTGGTGGCAATAATCAAAATACTAATAATAATAATAATAATAATAATAATAATAATAATAATAATAATAATAATAATAATAATAATAATAATAATAATAATAATAATAATAATAATAATAATAATAATAATAATAATAATAATAATAATAATAATAATAATAATAATAATAATAATAATAATAATAATAATAATAATAATAATAATAATAATAAATCTACATCAACATCAATATCCACCACAACGATTAATAAAAAGAAAGAATTAAATAAACCATTACCACCACCATTACCACCAAAAGTTGGAGCAAATTATGTTCAATTTGGACAAACTTATTCAACTGTTGATATGTTACCATCTCTGGATGAATCAGGTGCAAAGCAATTATATCCAAAAGGTGATATTGAACCAATCTCTGAATTAAAGAGATTAAATAGATCAATTCTTTTCAATTATTTACAACTTTTGGAAACATTAATAGAGAACCCAAAAAATTATCAAACTAAAATTGAAGATATTTCATTATTATTCATTAATTTTCATCATCTTTTAAATAGTTATAGACCTCATCAAGCTAGAGAAACTTTATTATCAATTATGAATGAACAAATTAAACAAAAAAATCAATCGAATGAATCTATTAAAAGGTATTTTTCTTACCATTTTTTTTTTTAAAAAAAAAAAGATACAATAACCAAAAATTTCTAAATCACATTCTCATATTTATTATTATTATTATTATTATTATTATTATTATTATTATTATTATTATTATTATTATTATTATTATTATTATTATTATTATTATTATTATTATTATTATTATTATTATTATTATTATTATTATTATTATTATTATTATTATTATTATTATTATTATTATTATTATTATTATTATTATTATTATTATTATTGTTATTACTGTTAATAGGGCATTAGATATTTGTAAAGAGTCATTAATGAGTTCATTTAAAAATTTGAATACAGAAGAAAAACAAAATGCATCCGCACCATTGCCAACCAATATAACCTCACCAAAAAATTTAATGTCACCAACCCCAACACCAAAATTAAATACTAGTCAAGATGTAAATATGAATGAAAATAATGACGATAATAAAGAAATAAATTGGATGGATCAACTTTTAGATGAAATGTTAAAAATAAATTAATTGTAAAAAAAAAAAACCACATATATTCTATTCCAAAAATCAACAAAAACAAAACACATGACATAATAATTTATTAATTAATATCAATAACAACTTTTTTTTTTTCTAATTTTTAAATTCTTTTATAAATTTAATTAAATCATTTGATGATTGAATACTAATTGAGTTTGAGTTTGGATAGATTTGTTTCAATAGTTGAGTTAGTACATCATTTGAACCGATTTCAACGAAATAGCAATCTTCCAATGGTATATTATCATTTTTCCATTTTTCAACACAATATTGAATTGATGACGTCCATTCAACAGTTGAAGATAATTGTTTTGATAATAATGATTGTATTGATAGTTCAGAATTTTTATCTACATTATTATACTATGGTTATAACATTAATAGTATTAATATATTTACTTATCTAAACCCTATATGAATATATATCTATATATTAATACATTACAGGTAAAGAGTTTACATTTGAAATTACATTAATTTCAGGTTGTTTAAAATCTAATGTGTTCAATTTCAATTTGAAATTGTCACTACTTGGAATCATTAGATCACTATGAAAAGCTGCACTAACTTCTAATTTAACAGCTTTTGTAAATAGTCTCTTTGATTTTGCTAACTCAATAACTTTTGAAACTCCAATTTCGTTACCACTAATTACAATTTGATTTGGTGAATTTATATTTGATATATTGCAAATCATAATTTCATTGCTATTTACTTCATGGTCATCTATTTTATTGTTATTGATTTGATTTATTATGGTTTTAAGATCAAGTAATGAACCTGATTCAATCATATTCTTTTTACTTAATAGTGCAAACATTACACCAGGATCACATTTACTCATTAATTGACCTCTGTATCTAACCAACTCCAATGCATCACTAAATCTAATTGAATTTGATGTTGTTAATGCTGAATATTCTCCCAACGAATGTCCTAGCGCAAAATCAAATCTTTTTAAAAATTCGCAAGATACCCTAAATTCACCATCATCATGTTCATTGCTATTATTTCTGTTTGTATAACCAAGTTCATTTTCTAAGATTTTGATCATTGAAAATGAATGAACTAATAATGCAGGTTGTGTATTATATGTTTGTTTTAGTTCTTCCTTTTTTTTTTTAATAATATAAAATTACTCGTATTAATACCAACATATATTATAAAAATATACAGATTAAACATACAGATGGTCCATTAAACATTAAATTTGATAATGAAAAATTTAAAACTTTGTCAGAGTGATTGTATATATTTGAAATATAAGGAAAATCTTTAATCAAATCTTTTCCCATACCAACGATTTGACTACCTTGACCAGGGAATAACAATGCAATTCTTTTACCTATTAATGAACCCATTGGCATTTTATTAAATTACAAAAAAAAAAAAAATAATAATAATAATAAAATAAAAAAGGTAAACAATAAAATATACTACAAAATCATTTGTGTGTTTGGCGATGAAAAGTTTCAAAAAAAAATTTTACTTTTTTTTTTTTTATTTTATTTTATTTTTTTTATTTTTATTTTTTTTTAAAAAAATATATTCTCAATTTGTAATTCTTTCTTTAAAAAAATAAAATTATAAACAACATTTTCTTTATATACTTATATATATTAAAATTAATAAAAAAAACTGATTAAAAAAAATTTTATAAAATAAATAACAAAAATAGTTAAAACAATCAATATATAGATACCACCCCCCACCTTTTATTTTTATTTTTTTCACTAAAAAATAATTTAAACACACATTCACACCAAATATTTTAACCAAACACAAATATGAGGTAGGGGTTAAAATATTTTTTTTTGAAATTAATTATTTTTAAATTATCCTTTTTTTTTTTTTTTTTAAAAAAATTATTTATTATTTATTTTTTATTATTTTTTTTATATAAAAAAGTTGTGTATATCATATAAAAAAAAATACTTCAACACAAATTTATTTATTTTTACAAAGTACATTATATATTTTAAATTTTAAATATTTTTAGATTTTAATCATAAAAAAAAAAAAAAATTGTTTTAAAAAAATAAATAATAATAAAAAAAAAAACTATAAATTATTTTTTATATACCTATAAAAAAAAAAATGAAACTACTATTATTTTTAATATTAATAATAAATCTATTAATAATTGTAAATGGTAAATTACAAGGAAAACTATATAAATATAATAGTGATAGAAATGATTGGGAAATAGAATTGGGTAATTTACCAGGAAGTTCATCAAAATTTGAAAATCAAAAACCAAATTTCCTATATAAAACCACAGTAGACCCACTATCATTTGTTGCATTAAAATTTGAAATTAATGATAATGAAAAGAAAGATGTTAAAATCAGTTGTAATGGAGGTACAAGTCATTGGACTTTCAAAGATAAATTTGGTGATATTAAACCAGACGATGTCATTAGTCATAACTATATGAGTAAAACATATTGTGCAAGTGATAATTTCGCTCCATATTTCTTTAATTTCACTTGTGAAAATACAGTTTTCCCATGTAGTGTATCAGCAAGAATTGATTTTGGTAATATGAAAGGTTGTTAATAAAAAATAAATAAAAAAAAAAAAAAAAAAAAAAAAAAAAAAACCCAAACATTCAAAATTCAAAATAAAACAAACAATTGTTCAAAAATATTTTCCTCAATTTAATAGTGATAGTAAGATTAGTAACAGTATAGATAAAATTTTTTCTAAAAAAAAAATTAAAAAATAAAAAAATTAAATAAAAAAAAAAAGGTGAGAAAAAAATAAAATATCAAAAACCCTTTCAAAAAAAAAAAAAAATAAAAAGAATAAAAAAAAAAAAAAAAAACCATCAAACTTTTTACATTTATTTTTCTTTCTTTTTTTTTCTATGTTTTTATTTTCTTATTTTTTTTTTTTTTTAATTTTCTTATAACTGTTTCAAAAGAGAATGAGGGGAATAATTGATGATGTAAGGGGAAGCTTTGTTATTTTAAAACCGTCGGTTTTTAAAAAAAAGGTCTGAAATTCTTGAAGCATTCCATTTGAAAAAATCAAAAAACTAAAAAACCAAAAAAAAAAGATATTTTCTGATGCTCGGAATTAATTTTTTTCAAAAAATTATAAAACTGATAAGATTTTTTTTTTTTTTTCATCATTTTATTAAAACACAATTAATATTTATAAAGATAAATATTATAATATATATTTAAACTCATTCTATTTTTATAAAAAAAAATAAATAAAAAAATAAAAAAAAATGATATCAACCAAATTAATTTTATCATTTTGTTTAGTATTAATATTACAACAAATTAATAATGTTGTTAGTCAAAGTATAAACTTTACACCAGTATATATGGGTCCAAATGGAGTTTGTGCTAATTATGGCGATGAAGCTCCTGGAGTAGGATATTCAATTAAAATTGGTTTTTGTTTTACATTAGATAACGAAACAAGTCATTTAATCAGTTACGGTAAATCAAAAGATACTTATATTCATACAACTTACTCAATCGGTGCAAATGGTGCTGCTGATTGTACAACTAGTGGTTCAAGCTATGAATTTGAAGAAGAATCCTGTGTACAAGCTTTTAACTTTAATTATGTCTTCTCTTATTTCAACTCTGATTTATATGTAAACGTTACATTCATTCCAGGTCAATTACCATGGGAATCAATTCCATCAAATTCTTATGTAACTTCACTCTCTGGTTTTTGCAGTGATCAAGATGTCATGTTATTAGAATACCTTGCTAGTGGTTCTTCTGTTGAAATGGGTAATGATACAGATAATAATTATTATTGTAAAAAGTCTGTCCCATTTGTACAACAATGTAACACTGGTATTCATTCCTCTGGTGGTTGTACTTCACCTGTTAACACTCAAGTCACTTGTTTAAAACAACAACAAACAAATATATACAAAACTATCTACTGTAGTAGTTAAATATTTTTTTTTTTAAAAAAAATAAAAAAAAAATTATAAATAAAAATAAAAAAAAAAAACAAAAAAGTAATAATTTATATTTATGTATATATATATATTATTATAATTTTTTTTTTTTTTATATCAACCCCTTTTAAAAATTAGTTACTATTTTAAATAATTCCAATCTTTTAATTTATTTGCTTCCCCCTATGTATATAATCTTTTTTTTTTTACCAAAAATAGTAATTCCAATAAATCATCTAAGGGAAGCACAAAATTTTTTATTTTATTTTTTATAAATTTTTTTTTTTTTCGATTCATTTGCTAATTAGCAAATCAATAAAAAAAATAATAAGAAAATGTGTTAAAAAAAATAAACAAATAATAAAAAAAAAGAGTAACCCTCAATTCTGCTGTTAAAAAATAATCAAAATAAAAATAATTCAAAAATTCTTTTCATAAAAAAAAAATAAAAAAAATTCGTTTTTTTTTCATTTCGTTCGTTTTTTTTATTTATTTTTTTCTTTTTTCATTTTTTTTTTTTTTAATTTTTTTTACTACTTTTATTTTTTATTTATTTTATTAATTATTAACAAATAATAAAAATAAAAAAATGGGTAGATCAGCACCAAAAAAAACTTTACAGCCATCACTTGATTTTAAAGTGAAAAAGAAGAAATTGGGTAGAAAACCACTCCCAAACCCAAACATTACTGTAACAACTTTTAAATCCAAAGGTAAATAATAAAAATTGTTATCAAAAAATACCAATCATCATCATCATCATATCACTATCATCATCATCATCATCATCATCATCATTAAAAATATTAATAAATAGTTACTAATTTAAATATTTATATTTTTTTTAGCACTTAATATGCCAGGACAAAATTTAGTAGAGGAAAAAGATGATTTAGTTAATCATCGTAATTTAACATTAAAAGATTTATTAACAAAATTGAATCATTACAATGATCAAGTTAAAAAAGATGCAGTTACAGGTATACGTGATTTAATATCAAAGCATCCAACTGTATTATTCGTACATTTAGGAGCAATTATGAATAAATTAGTAGAGGTTATCAATGATTTAGATAAAGATGTTAGACATTGTGTCCACAATTTATTAGGAACTATTTTACCAATGTTAGATGAAATTTCTATTTCACCATTCATTCCATTGTTTTCAGTTTACATTAACTCTGGTATGACACATTTAAAAACATCGGTTCGTTTAGATTCATTACGTTTATTAGACATTTTCATTGATCATTATCCAAATTTAATATCCCGTAGTTGTCATCAAATGATTCCAAATTATATCGACCTTTTAAAAAGAGTATCCGGTAGTGCCACTATTGCAACAATTTCAACATCAACTTCATCATCTGCAACAGTTCCAACTGGTTCAGTTCCTATTTCTCAACAAAAGAAATCATCATCATCATCAAGTGTAGCATTAACATCAAAAGCAAGTTCATTGCATACTAGAGTTATGATTTTAAAGAGTCTTTTTAAATTGATAAAGGTATTATTAAATGAACCAGATTTATCATTCTCTTTATTATTAAATAGAATTCATAAACAACGTGAAAATACTCAAATTATTGATGGAAAGATGGCAATTGATTGTAGTTTAACTTATCAAGCGTATAATGATAGAAAAGTTTTTACAGATTTATTTAGTAAATTTTTAGTTAGAAATAATGAACAACAACTACCACAACAACAATTAAATAGTGATGGTACAGTTAAATCATTATTTCCAACAATTTTAGAGACACAAGAAGAAGTTAAACAATTTTCAAGTACTTTATTACCAATTTTAATTGATTTATGGTTAGAGTTGGGACCATCTAACCCAGGTATATCATTCCAAGTTTTGGAGGATTTAGAATTGGTGGTATCAATTATTCAACTTTTAGTGCATTGTTTGAAGGAAAAATTTTCAACTACAGATTTCTATGAACAATTAAGAAAGGACTATATCAAATTCTTTTCAGTTCATTTCCCATTTTATGTTGGTTCACCAAGTAATCCAGATTCAAAAGAATGGATTATAAGTTGTTCAATTAATTCATTAATGACTCAAACAGCATCACACTTTTTAGGTTATTCACCATCGATAAATAATGTTAATGAAACTATTAACGGTTGGTATCAACCATTCCTTGAATTCATTGAAGATGCATTAAATGGTAAATTAATTGATGAAAAAGTTGAAGGTACAAAAGGTCAAATCATAAAGAGTCACATTTCAAATCTATTATGGATAGTTAAAATTATCTTACCAATTTTATCATCAACTCAAAGTGAATCCATTTTAAATGCTTTCATTAGTTTCGATGAAAAATGCCATCCTCATAGTACCCCAAAGAAAGCTTGTGTATTCTTTATTAAAGAGTTGATTGATATTCAGTCAAATCCATTATTATCAAATGTTAAATCTTTTAAAAATATAATTGAATGGGGTTTAGCTTCTTTACCAAAATTATTATGGAAATTGGGTAATTCTGATAATGATACTTCATTAGTAAGTTATTTGTTTTTATTTATTTATTAAATTTAAAATTTATTATTAACCTTTTTTTTTTTCTTTTTTCTTCTTTATTGTTTAATTTTTAAAAAAGATGATTATAAATATTTTATTATCAGTTGGAAGGGATAAGAGTAAAATTAAACACTATGATTCAATTCAAAATGCTTTAGTACCATTCTTTTTTACAATTTCAAAACCAACACCACAACATCCAAATGGTAAACAAATTTATGGCCCATTCTTAAGTTTGCCATTAAATATTCAATTTTTAGCTTTAAATACTTTATATTATTTCTCAAGTTTAAACAAAATTATGATAAGATCTTTAATTGCAATTTGTAGATGTAAGTTTTTATATTATAATTGTTTTAATTTAAAAAAGTAAATTAATATGTATTAATTTATTAATTTTTTTTTTTTTTTCTCAGCAAACAAATCATCACCAGAAATTGTTTCAATTATTTTAGATTTAATTCATAATTTATATTTAGTTGGTACATTATCATTATCACATTATATTGCATTTTGTATTGCAACCACTTTATCAGTAACATCAAAAGATAATAGTAATGATATTATTAATAACGAAGAAAGTATTAAGGAACAAGAAAGTATTATAAAGAAATTATGTTGGAATATAAGTTCATTGAGATTATCAAATTCAATTGATAGTATATTAGAACCAATGTCAGAGCCATTTATAATTGAGTTGAAAAAGATTTCAACCAATTTTCAAGATAATAATAATGAAAATTCAGGAGACTCATTAAATTATATTTTATCATTAATTTTATCTTGTTTTACTGAAAATAATAATGAAATTAGAGAAAAAGAATTTAAATCATTATCAAATGAATTAATAACAACAGTTACAAATAGTATTTTTATTTATATTTTCCAATCAATTAAATTTATAAATTCAACCTCAACAAAGATCTATGATTTAAATATCATTTTAAAAACCATTCAACTGGATAATTCAAATCAAATGTTAATTAATATCTTAAATTTAATCTCAAGTAAATTAAATGTTGGTTCCAATCAAGTTGAAAAAAATAATAATAATCAATATTCAATTTTATCACTCATAGAGTTATTTAAATCAAAAGAGTTATATGAAAATTTCCAATTATCAAATGTTAAATCAGTTATTAATTCAATTGTAAAGAAAGTTGAAAAATCAGTTTCTACCCAACTTTCTACTGAAAAACAATTACTTGACAAGTTATTATCAGAAGTAAAATTATTATTTAACGAATAAACTATATTATATTTTTTTTTAAAAATAATTGTTTTGGAAACAAATAACCTTTTTTAAGGTTCTGTTTTATTTCTTTACTCCTTTTTTATTAATCCTTCACTTCAAACCTATTATGTATAATAAAAAACTTCTAATTGTATTTTTTTCGATCTATTGATTTGGCTTCTTATTGTTCAGAGATTATTTATTCTCCATTTGCAAACAAAGTGCTTTCCCCAACTAAACAAAAAATAAATCGCGAAAATTTTAAAGTGTCCTATAAAAATATTTGGCCAGTTGATTTACAAACAGAACCAATTATATCTATTATTCACAACCATCATACAGAATTAACTCAAAATAAGAACAAAAGTTTGAACCAAGAGAAAATTGCCATCTTTTTCTTTTAAATTCTCTTTGGATTAACATTGATTATTTTTTTTTTTGTTAATTTATTCCACTGCACCTCTTGCCTTTTCTATTTTATAAGTGATTTGATTTATGGTAATTGTTGTTTCTTTACTATTGAAGTTTCTTCTGGTACCAGATAGCTAATTTAATTAATTTTTTTTTAATAACCTCATCCAATTGGATGTGTTCGAATCTAGTTTTTATTTTTTAATTATTTTAATTTTAATTTTTTTTCTGTGACCACGTTAATTCGTGGTATAACCAAGACTTGAACCAAGGCCATGGAGGCTGTGTTATTCTGTGTAGTGGTTAGCATGCTAAGCCCCCAAAATAAATTACTTAATTTTGAGTTTAAATTAACAATGTGATAATTCGAACAAGATTATCTTTTAACATCGTAGAACCATTACAACAAAAGGGAATATTCGATATTTATTCATCTCAAGTTACCTTATCTAACCTGACCTTATTAAACCTCCAAATATGCTTTATAGCAGTTCATTACAACAATGTGGAGAATCAGGTAAGATAAAATCATCAGATAACAACAAATCTGAAGTAAATCTCTGATATTAAATCTTCGATCGAAGATCGAAGATTACAGATCGTAAATCACAGATTACATGAAGATTCATAACCGACAATAGGTTAAAAACAACTTTCTAACAATTTATATTTTCATACTTCTTACCACACACACACTTTCTAATTCAATGAATATCAAATATCACATTAATCTTAATGTTATAATAATCAAATCAACACTTTATTTTTAATATAAAAGCTAACATTCTTTCATTAAATTATTTGTCATCAAATAAATATATTATTAAAATAAATAAATAAATAAATAAATAAAATTATAAATATTTAAAAGTAATTTTTTTTTTTTTTTAATAACCTCATCCAATTGGATGTGTTCGATTCTAGTTTTTATTTATTAATTATTTTAATTTAAAATTTTTTTTTCTGTGACCACGTTTATTCGTGGTATGACCAAGACTTGAACCAAGGCCATGGAGGCTGTGTTATTTTTTTTAATAACCTCATCCAAAAGTAATTTATTACATTGCGTTCTTTACAACAATGTAATGAATCAACAATTAAATAAATAAAACAATATAAAAATAAATTAAAATCAATCAATAACCAAATTACAAATTAACCAATTTACAAAATAAATAATATTATTAATAATATCAACAACCTAGAAAATTAAGAAAATATTATAATAATCAATTTAATAATTTATAATAATTAAATTATAAATTATTAAATTTAAATATAAATAGCTAAATTTTAAATTAAATTGGTTAGAGATTATTTAACATAAAAAATTAAATAAATAAATAAAAATCATAGTATTAAAAATTAAATTATTTCATTCTTCTTATTTTACTATATTTAAATTACAAAATTAATTAATAATTAATTAATATAATAATAAATCAATTGATATCATTTAACCATCATTTAGATAATAATTATCTTAATCACTTTACTACTAGATATCACATAAATATTACAACAAAATCATCAACTTTCCTCATTGGTGTAGTCGGTAACACTCTAGTCTTTCACACTGGTACCTCGGGTTCGATTCCCGAATGGGGAGCTTTTTAAAACACCAAACCTATGGTCATGGGTTCGACTCCCAGGTAAAAATGGGTTCGACTCTCAAGAAATTAAAAAAAATAATGATTGCAACAACATCAAGAACATCGAAAACTCAATAGTCGAAACTAAAAATCAAATACAACAATTCTTGGCAAAGTCCAACAAATCCAATTCCAATTCCATAATAGAACATTGAAGCTTTAAAAAAAAAAAATAATACAACAATAATAAAAAAAAATAATAATAATAACAAAAACAATAACAAAAGGTAATACTCAAATTATAACCAACACAAATATATAAAAATTTAAAAATTTTAAAGTAAACAGTAAAGATAATATATTTAATTAACACCGCCGATAGACCTCGCGTCTTATCATAGGTAAAATAAAAAAAAAGTAAAAAAAATAAAATTAAAAAACTTAATAGAAAAATGTTAATCACTAATTTCAACATTATTTTTGTTTAAACCTTACACCAAAAATAATTAAATAAATATTTTATAAATATTGCTCAAAAAAAAAATAAAAATAAGAGTGGACTTCAGAAATCATTAAAAAAAAAAAAAAAAAATAAAAAAAGAGTGGACTTCAGAAACGTGGTGCTTTAGCCATTAATTATGATTTATATACAGATCCTTTGCATACAATAATGTAAAAGGGAAATTTAAATTCAAAAACAAATTTCATCATAAAAGCTAACATTTAAATAAAACACTTTTTTTTAAATCTGTAACTTTTTTTTATAATTATTTTTTTATTTTTTTTTTTAAATTATTTATCTACTTCCTTTTCTGGTTAAATAAACAAATAAGATAACCATTAAAATATTGAAAACAAAGAAACCAATAATAATTCCAACATTTCTCCAACGATTATCTTCGGACCAACCAAGGGTATCATAGTATTCTTTACCATCTTTATAGATACAATAACCGCAACCTGGTTCACCATTATCTAAAGTGATTGCTTGAACACTGCCAGATGCATATCCTTCAAATTTTTCGGTATAGTTTTTACAAGTTCCATAGCTTGGTGGGAATGGGAATTTGACCAAATCTTCTGCTGAACATTCAACTTTTACACTCTTTAAAATGTTAGTAATAATACCTTCCATAAAGTAACGACATGGATTTATATGATAAACCCAACCTCTCCAGAAAGTTGGAATTGAATCTGGTGGTACCATTACACCACAGAAAAGGAAAAGGAAAACGATTAACAATGGAATCAATGTCATTGCAAAGAACATGTTAATACAAACTGCTGCGACTGCTTGACCGAATGAAACACAAAAGAACATAAAGATAATAAAGATGAACCAGAAATAAAAGGTTTGCTCACTGTTACTTGTTCTGTCCAATCCAGCGGTCCAATACGAACAAAAGAAGAAAATTGTACCAGATACGACAATGAATGGTAACTCTACAACAACGATTGAAATTGCGAACGGGAACCATGAATAGAATTTACTGGCGAAATCTCTCTTAAAGTATTCACGTTGGCTAATTAATTGTGGCATTACTACGAAAATCAATAAAATACCTAACATGAGTGCTTCGAAAATAAAGAAAATTCTTTGATTCATATCACTACTTGAATCTTTGAGACTCCAAAAAGTGAAACCAATAATTAAACCACAAAGTGCTGATTGGACGAATGAACCATAGGTGTAATATGGATCTCTCCACCAAATTAAATTCAAACGCTTGTAAACTTCTTTAGTTTGATACCATATTGTTTGTGAGAATTCTCTAGCTGGACCATCGCTTCTTGGTTTGTATTGCTCTGAACCTTGTTGTTTTAATACTGCTAACTCTCTTGTAATTTCTGCTAATTCTGGTGATTGTTTCCAAGTTTCTGGCCAATTAATATCGGTTTTACCGTGAACACCTGCACCAGTTGCTTCTAAAATATACTCTGCTGGATTTTCACTTTCTGTACATGGACGAACACCTTGACGTTCAAAGTATGATGTTAATGTTTTTGATTTTTCACCAATATCACCAAAATAAACAGTTTTACCACCTTTGGCTAACAAAAGAATACGATCGAAATGTTCAAACAAAACTGATGATGGTTGATGAATAGTGCAAACTAATGGCATACCTGCATCTGCTAATTTACGAATGAATTTAATGATATTATATGAAGATTGAGCATCTAAACCAGATGTTGGTTCATCTAAGAAAAGAATTTGTGGTTTTGCAACCAACTCTACACCAATTGTTAATCTCTTTCTTTCTTCAACTGAAATACCAACACCAGTTTCTAATGTACCAATTAATGCATCGCCTAAATGTTTCATTTCCATCATTTCCAAAACGTGTTCTACATATTTGAATTTCTCTTCTATTGATACCTCTGGTTCTTGACGTAATTTAGCTGAGAAACGTAATGCTTCTCTAACAGTTAAACCTGGATTATGAACATCCATTTGTTCGACATAACCAGTGATACGTTCGAAATCGATTTCTAATTCTCTACCATTTAAGTGTGAGTCACCTTCAACAACACCTAAAGTTTTTCTCTTTGCCAATACATCAAGTAAAGTTGTTTTACCAGCACCTGATGAACCCATTAATGCTGTCATTTGACCTGGTTTTATCCAACCTTCGACGTTATTTAATAATAATCTTTCACCACCTGGAACTTTGACAGTGTATCTGATGTTTTGCCATGTGAAAATACCACCATCCATATGAAGAGTATCTTTCATGTTGCTTGTTGCTTTTGCTACGATTGCATTTTGTTGTTTTTCTTCCTCGACATCATTCATTTTTGGAGCTTTACCTTTTTTGTAAACTTTATGAGTATAACCACCACTTGTATGATCAATGTATTCCATTGCCAACATATTACAAACTACAAAGAATATCCACCAACAATAAACAATGATAACATTTTGTGACAATTCACCTTCATTAAATCTTAAAGTTTTATCCATATAAAATTCACCTTTAAAATTGAGATTACCTGGTTCAATACCACCCATTGGACAAATTCTATATGGATCAAGTTCATCACCAACATAAGCGGGACCATATGGAACTGCTGATTCATTACAATTAAAATCTTTTCCTTCAAATTCATTTGCCATGATTGCTTTAAATGCATAGGTAAATATATTAATATGTCTAAACCAACTGAACCATGGATGCATTTTTGGAATTGGTACAGTATAACCGGAATATGTAAGCATGAAAATAATGAAAACATTTGAAATGTTTTGAGCGATATACATCGATGGACAAAGATAACCAAAACATCTAAAAAGTGCTGTACATGCTAAACTTGCACCAACCAATGTAAAACAGAAAATAAAGAACTTACTACCACTAGATTCTAAACCAAACATGAAATACGCAATAATTGAAAATAAGAAAACCTGTAGCAATGTAAATGGAATATCTGTAACAACTTGAGCGATATGTAATGCAGATGGACGATATAAAGCATAACTCTTATGTTTTTGTAAAATACGACGACCATAGAAAGTCATTGCCATCTCACCGACGGAAAGGAAAGCATTGAAAATAACAGCTGAAAGAATTGCACCACCTCTAGTAAATAAACCATTAATATCATTATCCATATTATAGAAAACCGATGAATAAACAAACGCTTGAATTAAAACCGAAACATATTTTGTAAAAAGACCAAACTTATCATTTAAAATCAATTGAAAGTTTCTTTTAATCAATGCAACAACTTGTGTAATAAAACTTGTTGTATATTGTGATTTTTTAAAATTGGTTCTACTATTTTCATCTTTAACCTCTTGAACAAATGCAACCTTTGGTTGAGTTCTTTCAACCAAATCTTCATATTCTTTTTGTTCTTGAAGTTGAGCTCTATATAATTCTGAATTTTTCCATGCTTCTTCAAAATCTGCTGATGTTTCTGGTGCACGGCCTTCAAAACCTTTTTTAATAATACGTTCTTGTGGATTGGTTACACCAGTTAAAAAATCTGGTGTTGATTTTCTTGCTTCACAATCGAAACCTAAATTCATAAAATATTCTTTTGCCAAACCAACTGGACCGAAATAAATACAACGACCTTTTTCTAAAACACAAACTTTATCAAAAACGTTATAAATTGAATCTGATGCTTGATAAAATGATGCAATCGTTGTTTTATGTAATGTATCAGACATAATACGAATTGATTTTGCATAATCAAAAGCAGATGCTGCATCAAGACCACGAGTTGAACAATCCCAACATGTAATTGATGCTGATGATACCATTGCTTCTGTAATTGTTAAACGTTTTCTTTCACCACCTGATAAACCTCTAATAAATTCATTACCAACAATCTAATAACAATAATATATAAAAAAAAAAAAAAAATTAAAGAAATAAATTTAAAATAATTATTAGTAAACTAAAACAATTTATATAATTTTTAAAAAAGAAAAAATAAAAAAAATTAAATTTATAAACTTACAGTATCAGCTTGATGAACAATACCAAACATTGATAATAATAAATTAAAAACTTTATCACGAAAAGATCTTTTAGTTTCATCTGGTAAACGATTACCTGGAGTTTTACATTTCAATGCAAAATCTAAAGTTTCACGAACTGTTAAGGTTGGATGATGTGAATCTTCTTCTGGTGTATAAATAGACTCAGCCTTGTATCTTTCAAATTCTTTGGATGGAATACCACCATAAGTAATATCACCTTTTACTGAAACATATGAAGCGGTTTGATTTGCAATAACACGTAACAATGTTGAACAACCAGCACCTGGTCTACCTAAAACTAAAACCATTTCACCATCTTTGCAAAATGTTGTAACATCATGTAAAATATCGAATGTTGAAGTTTTTTTAGTCCTTTTGTGAGTGTAGAAAAAAAAATAAAATAAAAAAAAAAAAAAAAAAGTTCAAAATTAATAAAATGAAAATTTGGAAAATAAAAAATAAAAAAAAAAAAATAATTAATTTTCACTTCTTACCAAAAAGATGGTTTAAAAAAATTTAGAATACCAAAAAATGGAGTTGACATATCGGCAATTACAGATGCATCAGCACCAAGACCAACAACAGTTAAATTTCTAATGGAAACACCCATTTTCTTTTCATTACCACCATTTTCAAGATGCATTCTTTTTGAGTTTTCAAAATATTCTCTTAATTTAAAATCTTCTTCAGTTTCACCACCAGCCATATAAGATTCTGGATCATTTTGTGCACCAAATTGCTTGGATTCATTTTCAATTGTATTTGAAAATGAATCAAATTCTTGACGAGATTCTTCAACATTAATATGCGGAAATTGATTTCTAACTTCACCAATTTCTTTTAATTCTTGCTCATATTTATTATTATTATTTTCCTCCATTTTGGAAAAAATTAATTATTCTTTATTTTAAAATTTTTTTATTTTTTTTACTTTTTTTTTTAAAAAAAAAATATATATCTACCACCACTATTAAAATTATAAAAAAATTAATTATTATAAAGTTTATAAAATAAAAAATATGATTAAATTTTTTTTTTTTTTAAGAATTTATAGTTTTTTTTTTTTTTTTTTTTTTAAGTAAAAAAAAAAATAAATAAATAAAAATAATAATTTTAAACATAGAGATCATATTTCGCGTAAAGTAACCATCCAAGAGAAAAATGGTTGTTGAAAGCGATGTGTTGCATCAGGTTATTTTTATTACTCATACAGAAGCGAAATTAATAAAAAAAAAAAATTGAATTGCCATTTTTCGCGATCATGCGTTAATTTGGAAAAAATTAATTAAAAAAAAAAAATTGAAAAATAAATTTTTTTTTTTTTTTTTTTTTTGTTAAAGAGTATTGTTGTTTCTTGTTGTTGTTATCTCGACCAATATTTTTTTTTAACTGAATTCACCTTATAAAAAAAAAATAAAAAAAATAAAAATAAAAAACAAAATAAAAAAAAAAAAAATAAAAAACAAAATAACAAAAAAAAACAAAATTACAAAAATAAAAATAAAAAATAAAAAAAAAAAAAATAAAAAAAAAAAAATAAAAAAAAAAAAATAAAAACAGTCTGCTAAGGGTTTTTTTTTTTGGAAGAAAAAATTGCAGAGGGTTGCTGTAAGGCAGACTTGTCAGAATAATTAAATTTTAAGAATAAATTACCAAACAAATCAACCATTAAATTTTTTATGGGAATTCTTTTTTTTTTTAAAATTTTTTTTTTTTTTGATACTTTTAATTTAAAATTTCGAATTAAAAATTTAATTCTCAAAGGGAATAATATAAATATATTTAAAATTATTATAAATTAAAAAATCAACTATTTATTAATTTGAGTACTAATGGTTGGAACTAAAACTACAACTAATACAATTGAAACAATCACTAAAAGAATATACATTTTCTTTCTTGATTTCTTATGCAGTTTATTTGCTTCTCTTAAATTATCGGTACCTTCTCTTGTATCTAATACAGCAGACCCAATATTTGCCTCAATTACATTTAAAAGTTCTCCTTGAGTTTCAACCAACACTGCCATATCTAAAAATAGTTGATGTAATTCTCTAATACTTTGCTCCAATTTTAAAATATCATTATGTCTATCAGTAATATAATCCAATGCATTCTTTGCTTGAGTATGTAAATGTGTATAAAGTATTGTCTCTTCAAATATTTTTTTAGAGTCACCTGATTGAATTGCCTCATTAATTTCTTGTTGTGTTGCATCAGGTTTAACGATTTTATATTGTCTTTCAATTTTTTCTTTATATTTATTTTTATAGTTATTTTGAATCTCTTGATATTCTCTCATCATTTCTATAAATTTTTGAGTTAATGTAGTTAACATATTAGATCTTATACGTACTTCAGTTGGTGTTGATAGTTTTGATGTTGAATATTTTTCATTATTTAATTTCATAGTATCTAATTTCCTTTTTAATTCAGAGAAAGAACTATTTGTAACTTCTAAAATTAATTGAATATCATCTTCATATTTTTGATTTTGTTGCTCAATATTAATTGAATTTAATGAAAGTATATATTTATCTTCAATACTTCTAATACTCTTTTTAATTGATGTCATTAATGATTTTATTAAACCAACTTCTTTATAAAATTCTGGCATAAATTCATCAACAGGATCTGGATGATCATTAATTTCTAATTCAATATCGTTATTTGTTTGATTATTGTATATTTTTGATCCTGATGGTGAATCTAATGAAATTTCAACCATATCATCATTTTTTCCTTTTTTCTTTTTATCTAATTCAGGTTTAAGACCACCAGCAATTCTTAATTCTTGTAAACGATCTTCCATTTTGCTTTTTCTTTTTTTTTTTTATTTTTCCCCCTTTGATTAGATTAATGTTTTTTTTTTTTTTTTAAAAAATTATTTATTTATTTATTAAATTTATTAATTTATATAGCTTTAAACTTATATAAATCTTATTTTTGAATTATAATGAAAAAAAAAAAAAAAAAAAAAAAAAAAATAATAAAAATTTATTTTAGTTATTTTTTTATGTGAAAGATTTTTCATTATATTTTGGAAGAGGTAACAAATTGGCAAAGTTTTTTTTTTTTTCATGGATTC
Organism: Dictyostelium firmibasis; assembly: GCA_036169595.1. Classification (NCBI taxonomy): domain Eukaryota; phylum Evosea; class Eumycetozoa; order Dictyosteliales; family Dictyosteliaceae; genus Dictyostelium; species Dictyostelium firmibasis. Next base: position 1,616,557 of record CM069769.1, read on the forward strand.
TCAGATGATCACCTTTTTGGTAGTTCTAAAATTTTTATTTGAAAATTAGTGCCACCAACATAAAAAAAAAAAAAATGGGAGTTTAATTTTTTTTAAAAAAAAAAAATAAAAAAAATTATTATTTTAATGTCAAACAAAACAACTTATTGTTTAATTTTAGTTTTTTTATTTTAGAATTATTTTTAAAATTTTATTTAATAGAACTCTTCTTTGATAACTAAACCATTTGACCATTGTTGAACAGCCCATTGATTCTTTTTGATACGATGTTCACCATATGTGAAGTCCATATACATTTCATATGCTGTATTATTACCATCTACGAGTAATTTTAATAATTTTGCTTCATGGATGGTTGCATTGTTTACAAAAGACTCTTCAGATTTACGATTTGCAGCTTTACCGACACGATTGGTGGAATCACCTTTTTCATACATAATAATATCTTCATGATAATATTTGTCGAATACTTCTAATATTTTATTATCTTGAATACCTTTAATGATTGATTCTAAATTTGATTTAATATTGTTTGATGGTTCTGGTGTTGGTGGTGTTTTAATTTCGACAAATTCTTCTTTAATAATTAAACCATTTGACCATTGTTGGAATGCCCATTGGCTCTTTTTGATACGATATTCACCATATGTGAAATCCATATACATTTCATATGCTGTGTTATCACCATCAATAATTGTTTTTAATAATTTTACTTCATGGATGGTTGCATTGTTTACAAAAGATTCTTCAGATTTACGATTTGCAACTTTACCAACACGATTAGTTGAATCACCATTTTCATACATAACGATTTCATCATGATAATATTTATCAAACACTTCTAATATTTTATTGGTTTGAATACCTTTAATGATTGCTTCTAAATTTAATTTATTATTTAATGACATTTTGATATATTTTATAGTTTTTTAAAATAAGTTATTATGAAAGAATAAAAATAAAGTTATATTTGTTTTTAATTTATTTGTTGTATTTGTTGATGTTTTTTTAATGAATGAAAAGTTTATTTTTTTATTTCATTTTATAGTTTTTTTTTTTTGTGGAGACAAGAAATAACGACCATTCTAAATTATTCTTATACTTTTTTGTTCACATCCGTCAGATTTTTTAAAAAAAAAAAAAAAATTAAAAAAAAAACACCAGAACAAAAAAAAAATTTCAAAAAATTTTTATGGGATAAAATATTTTAATTTTCATATTTCTTTGCAAAGTATTTTTTTGCCTTGTTACTATACTTTTCCAAACGCTTTACTTCCTATGGAATTAATTAATTATATTGAAAAAAAATAAAAAAAATAAAAAAAAAATTGGGAGAAACTTGGATATGTGCCAATGAATTAGTAATTATAAAAAAATGGTGAAATAATTAATTATAATAATAAAATGGGTTTCTATTTGAAAAAAAAAAATAAAAATAAAAAAGAAAAAATTATATCAAGAATTTATGTATAAAAAAAAAGTTGAAATAAAAATATTTAAATAAGGAAAAAAATCAATAAATAAAGCCATTTGTTTTTTATGTTGATTTTAATTTTTATTTTAAAATTATTTTTAAAATTTTATTTAATAGAACTCTTCTTTGATAACTAAACCATTTGACCATTGTTGAACAGCCCATTGATTCTTTTTGATACGATGTTCACCATATGTGAAGTCCATATACATTTCATATGCTGTATTATTACCATCTACGAGTAATTTTAATAATTTTGCTTCATGGATGGTTGCATTGTTTACAAAAGACTCTTCAGATTTACGATTTGCAGCTTTACCAACACGATTAATTGAGTCACCTTTTTCATACATAATAATATCTTCATGATAATATTTGTCGAATACTTCTAATATTTTATTATCTTGAATACCTTTAATGATTGATTCTAAATTTGATTTAATATTGTTTGATGGTTCTGGTGTTGGTGGTGTTTTAATTTCGACAAATTCTTCTTTGATAATTAAACCATTTGACCATTGTTGGAATGCCCATTGGCTCTTTTTGATACGATATTCACCATATGTAAAATCCATATACATTTCATATGCTGTGTTATCACCATCAATGATTGTTTTTAATAATTTTGCTTCATGAATGGTTGCATTGTTTACAAAAGATTCTTCAGATTTACGATTTGCAACTTTACCAACACGATTAGTTGAATCACCATTTTCATACATAACGATTTCGTCATGATAATATTTATCAAACACTTCTAATATTTTATTGGTTTGAATACCTTTAATGATTGCTTCTAAATTTAATTTATTATTTAATGACATTTTGATTTATTTATATTATTGAAAAAAAGATTTTATTTGTTTGTTTTTGTTATTTTGAATATTTTTTTTTTTTTTTTCATTTTATAGTTTTATAAATTGGTGTGAAGAATAAACCACAACATTCTCAATTATTCTTTATTTTTTGGCTTCTAAAAAAAAAAGTAATTCTGGTGTTTTTTGTTAAAAAAAATGAAAAAAAAAAATGAAAAAAAAAAAAAACTATTTTTTTTTTTTATGGGATAATTTTTTAATTTAATTTTTTTTAATAAAGAAAAAAAAAAAAAAAAAAAAATTTTTTACACAAGCACACATAATTATTTCCATTGAATTGTTTTTTTTTTTTAGTGTGTGGCCCCCAACTGATAAAATAATAAAAATAAAATATAAAAATAAAAATAAAAATTTTAAATTTTATTTTTTTTAATTTTTTTTTTTTTGTTGTTTTTTTTGGGGGTTTTTTGTTTTCAAAACAAAAAAAATATGAAACACAATTCAAACACATAAATAGGCCAATCTTTATTTATATATTAGTACTATAAAATGTATCATTTTTCAATAATATTATTATTTTCTATAATATTACTTTTTATTAATAATACTTTTTCAGAACCAACCTCAACAGCTGGTATCATTGGTGAATTTGAAAGTTTATCTTTAGATTCAAAAGAATTAAATAAATTATTAGATGTATGTTTTTTATATATTTTTTTTTTTTTAAAAATATAAAATACTCATTTTTAAAATTTTAAAATAATAATAATATATAAAAATTATAATAATAATAATAAAAGCAAATTGAACCAACAATTAATTTACATAGATATTTTTATTTAAATAAATTTCAAAAAGTTGATAATTTAAAGAATCGAATTAAATATGATTATCCAATTTTTGAACTTCAAGTTATTGAAGGTAAATTACAAAAACAATTTCTAAGTTTGAATGGAAAAGGAGAAAATTTAAAACAACCTGCATATAATAGCTATGGTCAACATATTGGATATAAAGATTTTCATATTGGTACACTATATGATTTAACACTTCATGTCGATACAACCATTCAACAATCAAAACAATACGAAACCTTCATTAGAAATCAATCTAGTACAACAATTGTTGAAGATTATAAGTCAAAAAGAATACTAGAATCAAAATGTAGATACCTTTCAATTAAACTATTAAGAGATTATGCAAAATTAATAACAATTCAACAATTTATATGTAATGATGAAAAACAAAAACTATCACAAGAAGAATATCAACAACAACGACAACAACAACAACAAAACAAATATGATAGCAATGATATTTTATCAACGATTTCATCAACTAATAATATTAAAAATAAAAACAACAATAATAATATAGATAATATAAATGATAATGATTTTAATGAAACAATTAAAATTATGTCATATAATACATGGAATTTTAATGAACCTTGGAAAGATAGAAGAATTTTAATGGCTGATTTAATTGAAAAAGAGTCACCAGATGTAATTTCATTTCAAGAGGTTAGGTTTTCAGCTTGGGATAGTGAAATGAAAACTACCAATCCAATAAGGATGGGTGAAGAACGTAATCAAGTTCAACATCTATTTAAATTATTGGGTGAAAGAAATTTAAAGTATAACTTTGTTTATCTACCATCAATGATTTATCCAACAAATACAGGTCTTCAATTTGAAGGTTTATCAATATTTTCAAAACATGAAATCTCAAATACTGACTCAATTAAACTATCAAGAGAAATTTCAAAAACTGAAGATGCTCATCAAAGATCTTGTTTAAGAGTTGAAATTAATGTAAAAAAAACTACCCTCAATAGCAATCAATCAGAGAATTCTAAAAAAATCAATATATTCACATCACATTTTTCATTGGAAACTGATGGCTCAAAAAGAAATGCATATGAATCATTAAATTGGATAAATTCTTTTAAAAAACCCCATTTATTTATGGGTGATTTAAATTTAGAACCAAATGAAAATGCAATTCAATTTTTAATAGGAAACTATAATATTAATAATTATTATAAACATAGTGCTAATGGTAATAATAATAATAATTTAATAGATACTTGGGTTGAATTTTCGAACCATCCAAATCAAGAGTTTGAAAAGAATAGACAATTACAAATTATTAAAGATAATGGTGGCTTTGTTAACGTTCCAGGTATTGAAGATACTGATAAATGTAAAGAGACGGATTTAGTAAATGGTTATACTTTCCCTACACTTTATTCAAAACCTTCAAAAAGAATCGATTTCTTATTACGTTCAAATGATTCTATTCTATCTGTACTTGATTTTAAAATTGGTGGTAGATGTTCAAAATTATCACCTTTTAATTCCCCATTTTATTCCTCTGATCATACCTCAATAATGACAACCTTTAAAATTCATTAATATAATAGTAGTGTAAAAATAAAATAAAAATAAAATTATTGAAAAATATAAAAAAAATAAAAATAAAATAAAAATAAAAACAATAATAATAGTAATATTTTTATTTTATCAATAAAATTTAAATGTCATAGTATTTATATGAGTTAGTAATAGAGTATTTTATTTTTTTTATTGTGTGGGTTTTTTAAAATTGTTGAAAATACCAAAAACCCCACCCTTGCAAAAAATTTCCTTAAAATGAAGGTGTGTGATATGATATTTACAAAATTTTTTATATTAAAACCAATTATTCTCCCTTTCTCAAACATAATTAGTATGAAGAAAGATAAAAAAAATTTCATTATTCAAAAAATAATTTTTTTAAAATAACAAAATAAATAATTAAAAAATTTTTATTATTAAATTATTTATTAATTTTTTTATTATTATTTTATTGTTTCTATTCAAAATTTTTTTTTTTTTTTAATTTCTTTTAGATTAACCAAAAAATAATAAATGAAAATAATAGTTTTTATTGCACTTTTTTTAATAATTTATTTTTTAAAATGTGAGGCTCAAAAATATAATAATAATATACATTATAAATTGTGTCAAAATGGGGGTATTTCTATAAACATTAATAACTGTATTTGTCCACCATCTTATTCAGGTGATCATTGTGAAATAATAGACAATAATGATATATGTACGAATGCAACTTATTTTTCAGATTCTTTTGGACCATTATGTTGTTTTTCAAAATTAAGAGATAATATTAATTTATCAGAATTGGAACTAACAATGAATATAAATAGCAATAATAAAAATAAAAATAATAAATCACAAGAAAACGAAATAATTAATGAATTGTTAAAAACATATGGACCATGGGAAGAAAAGGATGTAAAACTATTAGACTATTTATTAATTAGTTGTTCAGAGAAAGGGGAAAACTATTTAAAATATTCTGATTATTTTTATGGAAAAGAGAAACAATTACAACATTTACTAGATAGTTCAAATTGTGATGATTTAGACAATCCAAATCCTTTGGCATTTGTGCTAATATTATCAAGTATTGATTATGAAACTATTGATATATTGTTTCAAATTCTATATAGACCATATAATTACTACGTTATTCATGGTAATTATTTTTAAAACAATGCACAGATTTTTATTTCTTTCTTAAATTTTTAATTATAGTTTTTAAAAAAAAAAAAATTAGTTGATGAAAATTCAATAATAAATTATGAAGAATTAGAATTATTTTTTAAAAAAATTGAAGATAGTAAAAAATTTAATTCAACAAGCACAAAGAAATGGAATAATTACCCAAGTAATATTAAAATTATGAAAAATAGATTCAAAGGTGCATGGGGTTCAATTTCATTGGTTTATTTGGAGTTATCAGCATATACAATATTATTCGATATGGTTGATGAAAGAATTAAATCAACTGGTGAATCATTTGAAACTACCCAATGGTCTCATGTTATAAATTTAAGTGGAAATGATATGCCAACAATCCCATTATCAAATTTTTCTAAAATTCTATGCAAAACCAAAAGAAAAAGTTATTTAGACCATTGTTGTATAAAAGATCATTTTAGATTTGATGTAAATATATTTTCTTTATGATAATAAAAAAAATAAAAATTAATTAAATTAATTAATAATATCTAGAGAAATTGGATACAATTTAATGAAAAAAATCAATTAATAGAATTATTTCCAAATTTTATGAAAGAGAAAGGTTGTGGTGATGGTATGGGAATGAGTAAATATTATGACAGAAAGAAAGTTTATGGTGATGGATCTCAGTGGAAATTCTTAAATGTTGAATATGTAAAATATTTAATTAGCGATTTAAAATCTTTGGAGAGATTACTCACTTTTAAGTTTTCTTTTATACCTGATGAATCTTTCTTTCAATCCTCAAAAATCTATTTTGAAAGTAATAGTGGTTACCATTCTTTTGAGATTGATACTAAAAGAATGACAATGTTTGAAAATAATCCAGAAGCAAGAGATCACACTCGGTATGCAGTTGAATTAAAAGATATACCAAATTTACATGGTTTATATTTCGTTAGAAAAGTTTATTTAAAAGAGGTTAAAGATGCAATAATTAAAGAATTTAATTTATTAACAGAATATTAAAAAAAAAAAATAAAAAAAAATTATAAAAAAAAAAAAATAAAAATTGAATAGTTTATAAATAACATTAAATAAAAATAAAAATAAAAATAAAAATAAAAATAAAAATAAAAATAAAAATAAAAATAAAAATAAAAATAAAAATAAAAAAAAAAAGAATAAATCTATCAATCAAAAAAAAAAAAAAAGATAATAATAATATTGGTTTTTGCATTCCAATTGGAATTAAACTGTGTCATGTTTTTTTAAATTTCATAACGAAGGGACTTATTCAAATTAATTTTTTTTTAATTTTTTTTTATTTTTTTTTTTTTGCAATATCATAAAAAAAAAAAATCTTTTTTTATTTTTAATTTTTTTTTATTTAATTTTTTTTTTTATTTTTTTTTCTTTTTTTTCAAATTTTTACACACCCTTTTTTTTTTTTTTTTTATTTTTTTTATTTAATATTATCAATTTTTTTATTAATTATTTTTTCATTGTGTATATAATTTTATAAAATGTCAAGCCTTTCAACAAGACCAGGTAATTATTTATTATCTATTGTTTAATTTAATGTTTAATACTCACTTTACTAAAAAAAAAAAATAAAACAAACAAAACAAAAATATAATTATCAAATTTATATATATATATATAGAATTACTTGGCGATCCTGACTTTGTATGTATTTAAATTTATTAAAAAAAAAAATACAAAAAAAGATACTAACTATTTATTATTATGATTACTATTATTATAATTTATATAATAGATCCGTCTTCAAAGTGTTGAAGTAGATGGTACTCAAGTCATTCCAGGTGAAACTAGACCAAGAAGAAACACTAAATTCCCACAAATGACCAACTCTCCAGACGGTAAAACCTTTACCTTATATGATGTTTACCAGTATGTATTTATATTTTTATATAAAGCAATGATGACCATGATTCTAACTATTATACCAAAAAAAAAAAAAAAAAAAAAAAAAAAAAAAAAAAAAAATTATAGACGTAATAAAGATTCAGATGCCAACTTTTTGGGTATTCGTGAATTGAAAGATGGTAAAAGAGGTGAATACAAATGGATTTCTTATAAACAAGCTTGCATTAGAGCAAATAACATTGGTTCAGCTTTAGTTCATTTAGGTTTAAAAAAGGTAAGAAGAAATTATTATTTAGCTTTTTTTTTTTTTTTTGAATGTGTTGTATAACACACACATTTTTTTTCTCTCTTCTTTCTCACACAAAAAAAAACCGCACAACCAAATATCGGGAAAAATGGTTCTTTTAAAAAATTTTAAAAAATTCATTTTTTATGTGAAACGACGATGATTGTGTTTTTATCAAATTTTAAAAAATATCTTTGGAGTTTTCAAAAAAAAAAAAAAAAAAAAAAAAAAAAAATTTCCACCCCGTCGTTTGTGTTTTTTTTATCGAATTATTATGGATTGGATTGATAAAAATATCTAAAATTAATCAACAATTTAAAATAATCAATCAATTAATCAATCAATTAATTAATCAACCAATTATTTTAAATATTGACTTTTTTTTTATTATAATAAAGAGTGATAGAGTTGGTATTTTCTCAATTAATAGACCAGAATGGGTTTTATCAGATATGGCAGCAATGAACCATTCATTTGTACCAGTTGCATTGTATGCAACACTAGGTGCCAATGCAATTGAATATGTTGTTAATCATTCAGAGATTTCAGTACTTTTATGTGAAGGTAAGAATGTTGAAAAGATTCTTTCAATGCCAGGCACAACCATTAAAACCATTGTCAGTTACGATACATTACCACAAGCAACATTAGATAAATTTAAGGATAATGAAAACGTTAAACTTTACATCTTATCAGATTTTGAAAAGTTGGGTGAACAACATCCAGCTCAACACGAACTCCCAACACCAGAGGATTTATGTACATTACTTTACACTTCAGGTTCAACTGGCAATCCAAAGGGTGTTATGTTAACACACACAAACATGGTCAGTGAGGTTGCAGGTGCAAACTTCTCACCAGCAGGTGTATTACCAGAGGATGTTCATATGTCATACCTCCCATTGGCTCACTCCTTTGAGCGTGCTGTCGTTTCATTGATGTGTTATGTTGGTGGCCAAATTGGTTTCTTCTCTGGTTTGATTCCAGAGTTATTCAATGATATTCAAGTTTTACGTCCAACCTTTTTATGTGGTGCACCAAGAGTATGGCAACGTCTCCACGATAAACTTTGGTTTACCGTCAACAATGACTCCTGGTTAAAGAAATTCCTCTTCAATTGGGGTCTCAACTCTAAACAATCGGCATTAAGACTTGGTTCAACCACTCCAATTTGGGATAAATTAGTTTTCTCCAAAACTAAGGATAGACTTGGTGGTCGTGTTAAATTCATTCTCTCAGGTTCCGCTCCATTGGATCCAAAATTAGCCGAATTCTTACGTGCTTGTTTCTGTTGCCCAGTCGTTTCTGGCTATGGTCTCTCTGAGAATGTAGGTGGTGCTTCTGTTGCCTATCCAGAGGATAACAACGTAGGTCACGTTGGTCCACCACTTAGCGCATGTGAAATGAAATTGATCGATGTTCCAGAGATGAACTATTTCTCCACCGACAAACCATTCCCAAGAGGTGAAGTTTGTATTCGTGGTTTCAATGTTTTCAAAGGTTACTTTAAGGACCCAGAAAAGACCAAAGAAGATCTCAAAGAAGATGGTTGGTTCCACACTGGTGATGTTGGTCGTTGGAACGAAAACGGTACCCTCTCAATCATTGATCGTAAGAAAAACATTTTCAAATTATCTCAAGGTGAATACGTCGCCGCCGAATATTTGGAATCTGTTTTCGTTCGTTCACCATTTGCCTCTCAAGTATTTGTCTATGGTGATTCATTAAATAGTTTCTTGGTTGGTGTTGTTGTACCAGATTTCGAAGTCGTCCAAAAATTATTCGCCTCTAAATATCCAGAACTCGATGTCACCAACATTGCCACTCTCGCTAAATCGAAAGAACTCTATAAAGAAATCTTATCAAGTTTCGATGCTTGTGCCGCCGAAGCCAAATTACACGGTTTCGAAAAATTAAAACATATCTACGTAGAACATGAACCATTCACCGAGGAAAATAACTTGTTAACTCCATCATTCAAACCAAAGAGACCACAACTCAAAGAAAGATATCAAACTGTTATTGACACCCTTTATGCTGAGTACAAACGTGAACATCCAGACGTATAAATGTTATTGTATTTTTTTAAAATCCATAAATCAAAAAAAAAAAAGAAAAAAAAATAAAAAAAATAATATAAAAAAAAACCCAACTCTACTAAATAAATAAATAATATATTATAAATGTACATTTTTTGTTTTGTATTTTGTTTTAAACCCATTAATGTTAATCCAAAAAATTAAATTAAAAATTTGAATCATGTAATAATAAACTCCGATACTCCTTGCAAATTGACTTTACCAAAAAAAAAAATTGATGAAACAAAAGTGAAAAAAAGGAGAGGTTCTTTGGCTTTTTTTTTTTTTATTTTTTCAAAAAAAAAGAATGTTTTTATTTTATCTTTTATTTATTTACATTATTATTATTTTTATATTTTAATTTAAAATCAAAATATGGGTTATAGAAAACCAATAAAAAAAAAAAAAAAGGAATCCAGTTCCGTAACATAAAGCAACTTATTGTAAGGTATAAGTTGGTTGGAGTTGTTGCCCTAATTGTGGTTGAAATTGTGGTTGAAATTGTGGTTGAAACTGTTGTTGAAATTGTTGTTGAGATTGTTGTTGAAATTGTTGTTGAGATTGTTGTTGAAATTGTTGTTGAGATTGTTGTTGAAATTGTTGTTGAAATTCATATTGTTGTGGTAAAACATATGCAAAAGTTTGTGGATATAGGATTTGAACATTGATTTTAAAATGTGAATCAGTGCACTCAATTTTAATATTACGGTTTGAATATTCACAAGAAGATTCATCACAAATCTTTTTAATAGAATCAAAGTTCTATTATTATCATCAATGTTTGTGTTAATAAAATTATTTCTGCATATAGTCAACTTTATATTTTTTTATAATTTAAACTTACTTTTTTTTTAAAATAGAGTGTAAGAGCAACAAAAAACGTGACAACAGTAAAAATACTTAAAAGCAAAAACACTATATTTGCCATGAAGGAACCAAAGAATACAGCGCAAAACAAAAAAACTAAATATATGAGAAAAAATAACAAATTTTTGGTGTTGTACGAATCAATTCTTTCATTTAAAGAAATAATCAATGAATTATATTCATCAAATGATAAATAGTTTGATATTTCAGCTGGGCATATTGTTGGTTTTTCAAATCCTTTAAATTTATTGGAGCAATTAAAAGTTTGTGGTATTTTAAATTTGGCTTGAATTTGAACAACTCCAATTGGAATTTCAACTTGTGTTTCTTCTGTTGAATTTAAAAGTTGTACTTGGTCCGATAAAACACCCATTTTTATTATGTTTATGTTGTGGTGAATTTAAAATTAAAAAAAAAAAAAACAATAAAAAAAAAAAAAAATTTTAAGTGAGAAATTTTTTTTGTTGGTGTGTTTTTCCCATTATTTTGAAAATAAAAGCATTTGCCAAATTGCAAAAATTTTCAAACTACTTTTTTCAAAATTTTTTTTTTCCTACTAAAATTTTTTTTTACGGAATCACCCCAGGACTTAAGACAGCAATAAAACCAAATATATTTTTATTTTGTAGAGTTTGATTAAGATTTTGTTGAATACAGTACGATAAAAAATTTCTTCAGCTTCATTCTGGAGTAGACAGGAAGACATACTAATTTTACAGAATAATTAATTACCTTTATACTGTTAATGTAAAATAATTTTTTATCTTACTAATACCTTAAATCTAAAAAAATATATTATATTATATTATGTTATATTATATTTTATTATATTATTACATTGTTTATATATTTTTTTTAATTTTTTTTTTTTTTTTGTTAAAAAATAATTAAGACTTGTGAATATTGAAAATAAATAACTTTTTTTTTATTAAATTTTTAATGAGGCACCCAAAGCCATTTCCTGCATTTTGAAGAACCACAATGACAAAGAATTCCACCAGAAATATTGTTTTTATTTTGAACACCAGGTGGAATATCATAACGGTAATCGAAATTTAATTCCTCACCTTCTTTGATAGTTTTTGTTGAAAAGAAAGCAATACGAGGCTTATTTACTTCGATTTTTTGATCAAAGAAAAAGAAATAACTACAGAGGTTTGGACTACAAGAGTGGTTGATGAATCTAGCCACATTACCATAGTAAGTGGCATCGATTACCAAACAATCTGGGTCTGGACTCAAGTCGTAGAGATAACTGAGACCTTGAGTGTCATATCTTTCACCACGTTCTTCTGCCTCATCATGAGAGATGATTTCACCCACATATTCACAAACAAAGGTGTTCTTTGGGATCTCAACGCAAGCACGTACACTCCAACCCTTATGGACAGTTTTAAATAGCTCCAATGGGAAACTATTCTGCTGACAGCGTTGAATGGAACGATTTTTACAGGATTCATGTGAACATTTACAACGCGCATTACATTCAACGATTGCGTCCTGATTGTCTGGAATCACAGCTCCATTCTCACCATAATGAATGCCACCCTCTAAAATGCATTGACATTTATCGGGATTATTGTAACAATCACCTAAACAATCACAACCGAATAGAAATTCATCGATATTCAATGTCTCCCTGTCGCTAAATGATTTATCAATCCATTTGAAATTAACCAATGAATTGGTAAGTGGTATATCGTCAACCTCATTGATCGCCTTTAGTGGGTACGTATATACTCCCCTTGCTATATCTGGGTCAATCCATTGTACTTTTAATTTCTTTTGTTGATTATTTAAATTATTATGGTTGTTATTATGGTTGCTATTAATATTATTATTGTTATTATTAATAATATTATTATTGTTATTATTATTAATAATATTATTATTGTTATTATTATTAATAATATTATTATTGTTATTATTATTAATAATATTATTATTGTTATTATTATTAATAATATTATTATTGTTATTATTATTAATAATAATATTATTATTATTATTATTAATATTAATATTATTATTATTATTATTATTATTATTATTATTATTATTATTATTATTATTATTATTATTATTATTATTATTATTATTATTATTATTATTATTATTATTATTATTATTATTATTATTATTATTATTATTATTATTATTATTATTATTATTATTATTATTATTATTATTATTATTATTATTATTATTATTATTATTATTATTATTATTATTATTATTATTATTATTATTATTATTATAATCATTATTATTATAATCATTATTATTAATAATATTATTATTGTTATTATTATTGTTATTAGTATGATGACCATGATTATGTTCATCAATACTCTTTCTCTTTTTATTTGTATTGCCATTATGATTATTACTTTCAATATTATTTTTTTTTATTAAAAATTGAATATTAGTATCAATGTGTAGATCTTGAATGCAAGTTGAATTTGTGAGTAAGCATCTTGTACATGGGTTACCATGGCATTGCCTTGTGATGTTTGCTTTCTTACAGGAATGACAAAGTGTTTTATTATAAACACCAGATCTAGTACCACCATTACTAGTAATACCGTTGGTGTTAATTGATTGGGGAGGTGATGAAGAAGAGGATGTTGATGATAAAGATGATACTGTCGAAGAAGATGATACTGTTGTATTACCACTAGTTACAATCTTTGTTTTCCTTTTGGTCTCTTTCTTTACATTCATTAATTTACCTGCATTCTCAAAAATATATAAAAATTCTTTTTCCAATATTAAATTTGCTTTTGATATATTTTCTGAAATATTACTATTATCGATTTTAATTTTATCATTTGAATTGTTTATATTGTTATTTGAATTATATAAATCGGACTCTTCAATTTTGGCCAAAGATTTCTTTTGTTTCTGTTGAATATATTCATTTAAAGGTTCGAAATATGACATACTTAAATTAAAATTATCATTTTTAATCTAGTTAAGAAATAATTAACAATTTTGTAAAATAAATAATTAAATAAATAAATAAATAATAAAATATTATTTATTTTACTAAATAAAACTTACCAAACCATTTTTAAAGTCTTCTTTATAAAGACAAAGATATTTTTGTTTTAATTCAATGAAGCCAATATTGGTAATGATGGAAAGTAAAATAATTACTACATTATCAATTGGTTGACCATATTCTAACGTTATTAGAGTTCTATATTTTCTTAATAATCTATCATGGGATGGTAATTGATATCTATTGGTTATTGATGTTGAATAATCTTGAATTAACTCCTCTACTATTTTTTCAGAGGTAATTGCGTCGATACAGTCGTCAAATCTCATTATTCTTAATTCTTTCTCCAATTCTGTCATTGTTTCTTCAGCTTCAAATATAGTCGTAGAAGAAATCTCTGATGATAATATTGTTGTTTCTAATGATTTTGGTTGACTCATTAGTAAAGATGAATTAATTGTTGAGGTTGCGGTTGAAGATAGTGATAAAGATTGATTTGGTTTTGTTGTAGTTGATGGAGTTGATGCTCTTGCAGTGGTTGTCGAGGTTTTTGTTGGAGTATTATTTACACTTTGTATTACTGAAGCAGAGGATGGTGTTACAATTTGTGATGATGTTAACTTTGAAGTAAAATTTTTAGGGAGCATTGGTAGTAGATAAGATGGAATCTTACCACTTCTAATTAGTGTATATTGAAATGCAACCTTCTTAATGTATTCTTGTTTAGAGTTTGTAGATTCAAATGATATGCTTTCAATCTCACTACAAATCTTTCCTTTTATCTCTGATGATAGTTCACCAATGATAATATCTTCAACATCAAAACATGACCTCAATTTATTCAATGTAACCTTTCTAATCTCTTCTGGAACGACATGAACTCTCTTTCTGGCAGTTCTAGTGCCAGATGTTAATGATAGTGGTTCCGAAAATAGTGGTTGATTTTGTATTGTTGTTGCTGTTAATGATGCTTGTACTGCTGCATGGGCTTGTGCCACTTTTTCTTTTTGTTGTTGTAAAATTGCATTTTGTTTTTGTAATAATAGGATTTCTGCAGATTCTTTTTCCAATTTTTCTTTTTGCATTATCTCCATATTTAATCTATTCGATGATCTATTCAATCTTTGTTCCTCCTTTTCTATTCTTTCTTTTTCCAATCTGTTTCTACGATCACGTTCAACTCTCTCCAAACGTTCATCATTTAATCTTTGACTTTCTAATAGTCTTTCTTTTTCTAAACGTTGTTTTGCAAGATTTTGTCTCTCTGTCTCCAATCTAAGTAATGCTATTCTCTCCTTTTCTAAACGTTCATTCTCTAGTTGTTGTTTCTCTGTTAGTTTTTTTCTTTCTATGATTAATATTTCTTCTTCTTTCCTTAAACGTTCAAGTTCCCTACTCCTACCATTATTACTTTCAATATTTTTTATTTTTGATGATGAAAATGATGAATATGATGAGTATGACGATGGTATTGATGATGTTGAAGAAATTGATGTTGATATTGGTCTTGAGGTTGATGTTGACGTTGGCATTGATAGATTCGTATGTTTCCTTTCTACAATCCTATCGTTTGTTTTATTATTTACAGGTTTCACATACATATCTACATACATGCTTTCAAGTTGTTCAAGTGCAGGATCAATCTCCATTGAAAAACTTATATCGCTGTCTGGATCTAAATAACTTTTCTTTGTCAAACCAGATGTAATTTCAAGTTTTCTTTTTCTATCCTCTTGTAATTTTTCAAGTGAGGTAAATGATTTTAAATTTGGTTTTTTATCATTGTTGTTTTTGTTTTTGCTATTGTTGCTATTATTGTTAATATTGTTGGTTTTATTTACATTGTTTGATTTATTGAAGATGTTGGGTGCTGATGATAATAATGATGATGCTGTATTTGTGGTGGTTGATAGTGGTATTGTAGTGGTGGTAGTTGTTTTTGAAAGTGTTGGTGCAGTCGTATAATTAGTTGGTGGCGCTTGTGTTGAGTTTGGTGGTGTTGACGATGAGGAAGTTGGTAATGATTTAAATACTACATCATTATCTATTGTTGTTGGTGTTGAGACTGATGAAGAAGACGATGCTGCTGGTGAATATGATGATGAAGAATTTTTTGGTTTATATTTTTTCTCCAAATCTTGTCTAACCTTTTCAACTATTCCATCTAAAATTATTGGCGAATTTGGCGAAAAATATGGATTATGTTCTTCATAATTTACATATGGCTCGGGTGCTGAAAATTGCCCCAATTTTTTTCTAATCTCAATATCATTACTAACATTGGAAATATTATTATTCTTGTTGTTGTTATTATTGCTGTTGGTGATGTTGATGCCATTGGTATAATTGTTTATAAAATTGCTGTTATTATTAGTTGATTTTGGCGCAAAAGTTGAAGAGATTAATGATATTTCATCATCTGATCCCTCAGAATCATCGTCAACAAAAAAAATATCTCTTATATCCATCTCTATATAAAATCATGTTTTATTAAAAAAATTTTTTTCAATATAATTTTTGTGTATATTATATTTGTATAAAATTGGTGTGATAAAATTGGTATGAATTTTTTTTTTTTAAAGCAGGTGTTATGCAAAATAAATAATTTTGTTTCTTTTTTTTTCTTGATAAAAAAAAAAAAAAATTAAAAAAAATAAAGTTTTTTGAATTTTTTAAAAAAAAAGCGCTTTATGTAATTTTATGAAAAAAAAAAAAAAAAAAAAAAAAAAAAAAATTGAAGATAAAAAATTAATTTTGAAAATAAAGAATTAATAAAAACATAAATGGTATATCGTCAATAATAATATTAATACATTCACACATATATTTATAATACACACTTTATAACTTTACACAAAAACACTAACACTCATGAAACCCACATATCCACTTGAACTTACAAAATTTAAAATTTGATATTAATGAAACATATTTCTGATTTTGGTTCATCCAATTTAATTATCATACAAAAAAAAAATTAATAATAATAATAATAATAACAATAATAATAATAATAATAATAATAATAATAATAATAATAATAATAATAATAATAATAATAATAATAATAATAATAATAATAATAATAATAATAATAATAATAATAATAATAATAATAATAATAATAATAATAATAATAATAATAATAATAATAATAATAATAATAATAATAATAAAGGATGAAGTAGTTGTGCAAGTTACCAATATAGAAGATCATGAACCAAATGAATCAAATACATCAGAAGCAATTAAAAAAGTTCAACAATGGATGGATCACGAAGTTCAAATTATAGCAACAGGTAATAGAGTTATTAAAGGGGTTTTCGCATGTTTTGATAAACAACAAAATATATTATTAAATTATGCTCATGAGGAAGTAATGTCACCTGATGAACCAACCTCGTTAAGAAAAGAGTTGGGCGTAGTTTTCGTCCCAATGAAACATGTAATTTCTTGTTTAATTTTAGAAAAAAAAGTTAAAAAACATCAACAACAACAACAACAACAACAACAACAACAACAACAACAACAACAACAACAACAAGAAGACCAAAAACAACAAGATTAATAAGAGAAAAAATAGAACCGAATTTGTAAATAATAAAATTTTTTCTTTTCTTTAATAAATATAAGTTGTGTTTTATATGAATATTTATCAATATATATATTTTTATTATTTTTTTATTTTTAATATTACATTTCCTTTTTAATTGAATGATTTACTTGATTTAATAACTCTTACAAATTCATCAACATGAATTTGACCATCAACAGTTTTTGCGTCTTTTAACATATTATCGAACTTATATAATTTTAATTTTAATTTTATTTTTAAAAAAAAAAAAAAAAAATTGTTAGAATACAATACAAAACAAAATGAAAAAATTACTTAAAATGAAATATAAACAAATACATACTTCTTCTTTTGTCAATTTTTCACCGATTGAAGTTAAAGTGTGTTTTAAATCTTGAATATTGGCATAACCATTACCTTTTTTATCGAAAACTTTGAAGGCTTGTTTAATATCAGCCTCAGAGTCTGAATATTTCATTTTTCTAGTCATGAGTGATGAAAATTTATTAAAATCTACTAAACCTGATCCATCATCAATCTCTTTAGCAATATCTTTAAGTTCTTGTTGAGTTGGGTTTGATCCAACTGATCTCATAACTATACCCAATTCTTGAATTGTAATTTTACCATCCTTATCTTTATCAAATAAATTGAATGCTTCTTTATATAATGCCTGTGTGGTATCTTCTTTGGCCTTTATCATTTTTATTGAATTCAATTTATAACATTAATTATTGTATATTGGTTGGTGTGATGTTGTGTTAATGTGTTATTCCAATTAATAAAGTTTTATTACCAAAAAAAAAAAAAAAATAATAATAATAATAATAATAATAATAATATTGGTTAATATACGTTTATAAATTGTATGGTTAATATATTTAATGAAAACCAATATTTTAGAATGAGGAATTACCATTGCTATTTATTATTATATATATGCTAAATGTTTGTTGATTTATATTACTTTTTTTTTTTTTTTTTTTTTCTTCACCCAGACAAAAATTTCAAAAATTTTTAAAAAAAAAAAAAATAATAAAAAAATCTTTTTTTTTTTTTTTTTTTTTTTATTTTATTTTTTATTTAAACTTAATAAAAAAACTCGATTTGGGATCTTGATTAACTGGTCAAAAACACTTTGGGATTAAAATAATGGTTTCTTTCTTTTTTTTTTTTTTTTTTTTTTTTATTTGGATTTGTTTAGTTTTTTTTTAATGGTTATATTTTAAAAAAAAATAAAAAAAGTTACAATATTATTTTTTATAAGTAATATTGAAATTTACACACAAATTTATTTTTAATACAAATTAATCAAATAATTTATACCAATTCAATGACTATTATTTAATCTATTAAAATTGTAATAATTATTTTTAATAAAAATAAAATTAAAAATAATAAAAAAATTAAAAATTATTATTTTTTTTAAAATTTTTTTTTTATTTTAAAATTTTTCAATTGTTTTTATTTTTTCTTTTTTTTTTTTTTTTTTTTTTTTTTTTTTTTTTGTAGTTTTTTGTTTTATTACCTGAATTATTTATAAGAGAAAGAGAAATATAGAGCATTAAACAGAATCAATCATAATATATAAATAAAATAATGACATCATTATCATCATTATTACCAAAACCAAAGAATGTATATAGTAACGAAGAAGAGGATCCACTCTTCCAACCGAAACCAAAACAACAACCGCAACAACAACAACAACAACAACAAGAAATAAATAATGATAAACCCAAAAAAATTATACCACCATATGGCAGCAGAAAGGGATATTTACCAAAGAATATTGAAGATTTTGAGGATGGTGGTGCATTCCCAGAGATTCATATTGTACAATTTCCATTGGATATGGGTAGAAAGAGTAAATCTAAATCTAGCACAAGTAATATGAATGGTGGGGGTAATACCACAGCAATTGTGCCAGTTAGTGTTGATTCAGCAGGTAGAGTTAAACATGAAGCAATTTTAGGTGAAAAGAATAGTCTTCATGCACAATATAAAGATTTAATACCAAAACAATTTACAGAGAATGAACTACAAAGACCTGACGATAGTGAATTACAAGAAACATTGGATAGAACAAAGAATGCATTGGAGAAGATTGTAAATGGTAAGATTAAATCATCGAAATCTACCAATCATGTAGAGGTCGAGAAAAAAAGTGCTACCTATATAAAGTATACACCGTCGAATCAGTCAGGTTCAAATAATGGCTTAAATTCAAAGATAATTCGTATGGTCGATGTTGCACAAGATCCAATGGAACCACCAAAATATAAGATTAAAAAGAAATCATTACAACATGGATCACCACCTGCACCGGTCATGCATTCACCAACTCGTAAATTAACAGTACAGGAACAACAAGATTGGACTATTCCACCATGTATTTCAAATTGGAAGAATCCAAAAGGTTTCGCCATCTCAATTGATAAACGTTTGGTTTCAAATGGAGGTGGTTTAGAGGATGTAGAGATTAACAATAAGTTTGCTCATTTTACTCAAGCTCTTTATATTGCAGAGTCAAATGCACGTGATGAGGTTTCAGCTCGTGCTGAGTTGGAAAGAAAATTAGCACAAAAAGAAAAAGAAAGAAAACAAGAAATGCTTCGTAAATTAGCTGAGGATGTTAGAAATGAAAGATCTGGTATTATACAACAAAGATATTCAAGAAAAGATCATTCAGATTCCGATAGTAGTGGCAGTGAAGATGAAAATAATGAGGATGATAATAACAGAAATAAAAGAACACCACCAATTAATAGAAGATCAAGATCAAGATCAAATGAAAGAAGACCAAGTAGGAATGATAATAGTGATGATGGTGATGATAGATATAGAATAAAAGATAATAGAGACAATCGTGGTAGAGATGATAGAGATATCAGAGAAAACAGGGATAGTAGAGACATTAGAGATAGTAGAGACAATAGAGACAACAGAGACAACAGAGATAATAGAGATAATAGAGATAGTAGAGATAGTAGAGATAGTAGAGATAGTAGAGGCAATAGAGATAGCAGAGATGGTAGACATAGTCGCGATGATAGTCGTGATAGAGATAGATACAGTAAGAGAAGCTCAGATAGTGACTCTGATTCTGATTCATCTGATAGTGAGGATGAAAGAAATAGAAGAGAAAGAAAAGAAAAATTAGAAAGAGATAAAATTAGAATGGAAAAGAAGAGAGAATTAGAACGTGAATATAGATTAGAAGCCAGCGGAAAGAAATCTAAATTCAATAGAGACCAAGATCGTGATATTAGTGAAAAGATTGCATTGGGTCAAGCATCGGCTAAGAGAACCGAAGACTCAATCTATGATCAAAGGTTATTCAATCAATCTGAAAATCTTAGTAGTGGATTTGGTAGTGAGGATTCATACAACGTCTACTCTAAACCATTATTTGGTGGTGCGGTTTCAAGTTCAATATATAGACCAAAATCAAATCAAGAGGATAGTACCTCAGTGCAAGATGTTTTGAGTAATAGTAGATTTGGTAAAGAGGGTGGAAGCGGCGGTGGTGGCGCACCAAGACCAAATAAAGAATTTAGTGGAACAGATAGATCAAAAGAAAGAACAGGTCCTGTTGCATTTGAAAAAGAGAAAAAGAAATCTGATGACCCATTTGGTTTTGATGATTTTAGTAAAAAAAGATAAAATTATTATATATTAATAATAATAAAAATAGTAATATTAAAATAATTTATTAAATTTTTTGTGGCCATATTTAATTTATTTTAAAATAAAATATTTTAAAATTTAGATACAATCCAAAAAAAAAAATATAAAATAAATACCCACTTTTTTAGAAATATTTATTATTTTTATTTTTATTTAATAAAGTACCACGGATACTTTTCCAAAAAGCTTTTATATAAAAAAATAAAATAAAACAAATAAAAAACAAACTATTCATTCTTAAAAAAAATATTATCGAATGTCAAAATTATCTATCTTAATAATGTGTTTTGAGTGAACCATCTCTGTAAAGTGAAATTATTTTCGTGTTGAGTTATAAAGACTGGGAGCTGGAGGATATTGTACTCAAAATTGACTCAATTTATATTTTCACAACTAATAAAAAAATCAAGATATATTAACATTAAAACAATTAAATAAATCGAATAAGGATTATTTTAGTTTTTTTGGGGTGTTGATTTTTTAAATTATCCAAATTTGTTAATATAGATTTTATTTATGCTTTAACACTGACTCCCATTGCAAAATTATTTGTATTATCTTGAGAATTAAAAGATAATGGCTTAACAATACTACATTCAACATCGACAGGACCCATATCAAGAGAAAGACCAATACCAACAGAAGAACGTAACGAATTTGGTGAAAATAAATTAAGTGCAGTTGATTTGAATGTGTTATTATTACCCAAAGGAAGTACTGTATTACCAATACAATGATACACCATTACATTTACATTATCTTTCAATTGATGTAGTAATGATGTTCTAAATGTGAAAAAGAAATTACCACCAAGATATGGAGATTTTCCTTTTTCTGTTAAACTTGAATCAATATACCCTTCAAAATTATAATCTCTACCATTAAAAAATCTTTGAGACAATGGAATCATCGAATTTTTAGTAAAATTAAAAATACCACCAGTTATAAAGCTAGATTTAAGTCTCTTTTTTTAAAAAAATAAATAAATAAAAACAATTTGGTTAGATGATTTGAATATTTATTTACTTATTTTAGTTAATTAATACATACCAAGCCTTTATAAAGTGGATAATCTAAAGAATAAGTTAAAATTGATTTAAGGAATGAACAAGATGATACAATTGGCAATGCAATTTCACTATGAATTTTAAAATATTGGCTAAAAGTTTCACCATTTTTGTTTAGTGAAAATATATGTGAAAAACCTGTTTTATATGATGTACCAGTGCTTGCTAAATGTCTAAAGAAAAAAAAAAGTTGTTAAAATTTTATTATTATTATTATTATTATTATTATTATTATTATTATTATTATTATTATTATTATTATTATTATTATTATTATTATTATTATTATTATTATTATTATTATTTTCTAAAAGTATTATGTAAATTTCATACTCTTTGTTTGTATTTATTGGTAAAACGGAAACATGACCATCACTAGAAAAAATTGAAAATTTGTGTAAATTTTTTTGGAATGAGTAAGATAATGAAGTTTCATCGATTTTAAAATTTTTATCCTCGATGATTGGTTCTTGAGTTGATTTTGTTAAAGATAATCTATTGGCAAATCTATCAGTGAAAATCATTGAACCATTAAAATTTTTGTACATTCCTGCATTGAGTTCGAAACCAATCAATCCACCTTTTCCGAATGGATTTGATAGATCAAATTTACCAGATGTTGTTTTATCAGTATTTACAGATACACCAATTGAAATTCCACGATCTTTTGATTTGATTGTAATTTCATCTGTTCTATTATCGATTTCATAATCACCTCCTGAAACTACATTCTCTTTTTCCATTAAGATCAATATAGATTCTAGTGCATTATTCCAATCTCTTCTTTTTAATTTCTCGAATCCTTTGAAGTATGTCTCCAATAAAAATTCATCCTTTGAATTTATATTCTCAAATTTAATTTTTATTTGATCATTTTCCATCGTTTTATTAGTTTTTTTTTTTGTTGCAATGAAAAAAATTAAAAAAAAAAAGAAAAAAAAAAAAATAATTTGAAAAAAGAAAAAAAAAAAGTAAAAAAAAAACAATTAAAAAAAAAAACAAATATTTATATATTTTTTAGTTCTTTTTTTTTTTGGTTATTTTTTTTTTTTTTTTTTTTTTTTTTTTCTTTCCTTTCTAATTTATGTTACCCCCTTATTCCTACATTAAAATTTGGATTAACTTTTTTTCAAAAATTTTTTGGTCTTTCATTTCCTTCAAATTGGCTATTTCTTAAATAAATGGGTAGTGGAGATCTTTTTTAGTTCCAGAAATAAAAAAGATCTTAACTACTCATTTTTTTTTTTTTTCAGAATTAGTTGACATTTCAAAGAGAATGAAGGTACAATTATTTTGATAAAGTAAGATTGGAGCTGTTCTAATAATTGAAACCGTGAGACTTTTTCTAATAAGTTTTTATAAATAGGATAATAAAAATCTATACTACTATAAATCATTAATATTTTATTTGTTTTATTTGAAATATAAAGTTTTTATTGTTTTGTTTTTAATTTTTTTTTTTTTTGAAAATCACCCAATTAAATTATTTGAAAAAAAAAAAAAAAATATTGGTCAAAAAAAAATTAATTAAAAAAAAAAATTTAAAAAAAAAAAAAACTAAAATACATATTTAAAAATGTCTAGCGAAATAAATAATTCATGTGTGGGATGTAATAAACCATTCAAATCAACAGATAATATAAAAAATTTAAACTCCAAAAGATATCATGAACAATGTTTTAGCCAAGATTTAAATTGTTCAAAATGTTCAGGTCCTATTATTGCCTCAGCAGAATATAAACAAGTTTTAGGTAAAATTTATCATTCAAAATGTTTTACTTGTGCATCTTGTTCAAAAGTTTTATCAGAAAATGATTTTTCTGAAGTTTCAGGTATTCCTTGTTGTCAAAGTGTATGAATTAAAAAAAAAAAAAAAAAAAAAAAAGAAAAAAAAAAAGAATTATTTACATATCATTATTCAATTTAATATATTAAAATTTTAATTATATTTTTTTCCCAAAAAACACAAAATTTTTGAAGTGTTTTACAGAAATTAAATTTAATCCAAACTTTGCAATTTCCAAATTTGGATCAGCAAGCACAATAACACAAAATGATGAAAAAACCAAAGAAAAATTTGAAATGAAAACCAATTTATATAATAATTTACAAAAAGGTAAAGATATCTGTACATGGTGTAGAAACCAAATTCAAGCTGATTCGAACAATGAAGCAGTTTTATTTGGTGGGAACATTTATCATAGTAATTGTTTTACATGTTCAAAATGTTCATCATCAATTGGTAAGAGTCAATTTGTTACAGGTAGTGATGGATCAGCAATTTGTAAATCATGTTCTGATAAATCAAAAGAGGTAAATTGTTTTGGTTGTAAAAAACCAATTTCAACAACTTTTACAGTTGTTAGTGGTAATAAATATCATCCAAATGTAAGTGTTATTAAATTTTTTTTTTCCACAAAAATTTTAACATTAAAAACTAATATGAAGTTTCAAAGTGTTTTGTTTGTTCTCAATGTAAAGGTAGTTTAGAGAAAGGATATATTGAAAAGGATGTTGGTCCATTGTGTGGAAAGTGTGGTTCAACCGTTTCTCAAACACAAACACAAACCCGTACATTCACTTACTCGAATGGAAAAGGTAGACCAAACGGCAAATGGTAAATCAACGAATAATAATAAATTGAGTTCTCTCTTGTATTTATAATTTTTTTTTACGAATAATAAAAATCTTTTATTATTATTATTTTTTTCATTAATTTCGCTAAAAAATTCTAATTATATTGTAAACTTGAAGAACTATAATTATGTTGTTGAAGTAATGATTGTTGCTGTTGTTGTTGTTGTGGTTGTTGTTGTTGAAGTAATGATTGTTGTTGTTGTAATTGTTTTTGAGGGTTTAAACCATAAAGATCATTTGTAGAGCTATAGGCATCACCACTAATACTAATTAAAGAATAAGCCTGACCTTTTGGACCAGAATCTAGAATTAAAGTGAACTCATCGATATGATAACCAATTAACGCATTACCACCCATTCCCATTACATGAGCTCTAGCGATAGCATTTGCCTCTCTCAAGAAAACATGACCAAATACACCAAGACCACCTTGATCTCTTACACTAAAGCTTTCTTTAATCAAATGAATATTGATACGACCTAAATATTTCTCCAATTTACTACCTGGTAAATAAGATAGTGGAGTTAATTCAACATGTCTTTGTTCAACATTTCTTGATCCCAATAGTTCTTTAATTCTCTCATTACTATGATAATATGGCAGGTTGTTATTACTACTATTAACATTTGCTATTGAATCAGAGGTTTTTTTCATTGGTGATTTTGGTGGAGACATATCAAATTGTAAATCATTTGGTAAAGCTGATGCCATTGTATTTGGTGATAATTGTGATGAGGATGTTTGGGGTTTTAATGTATTTGTTGATGTTGATGTTGTTGCCGTTGAATTAGTTGTTGTTAAAGCGTCATTCTTTTGAGGTATTATATTATTTATATTACTAAATGGTGAATTGGCAATTGGTAATTGTGGTACAGTTATAGTTGAAGGTATTGAAAGTTTGTTTGATGATAAATTCATTGGTGGTGGTAATAATGGATTAACGATTGATGAATTACCACTATTGCTTATTAACTCACCAATATTTCCACTACTACTATTGATGATACCACCCCCGCCACCAATATTAATACTACCACTACTATTAGCAACTGAAGATGAACCTTGTATTTGTTGTAATAATTGTTGATGTTGTAATTGTTGTTGTTGGTCAAATAATAATGGAGTAGAGATTAGGCTTGTATTGAAATCTTCCATTTGAATTGTAACCATTGCAGTTAGAACGATTTGAACTTGATCATCTTCTGGTATTTTAATATCCAATTTAATACCACAAATACAACATGGAGATAACTCACGAAGCTTAAACATTATACTTTCATAAAGACTATTGAAAATTGAAGACAATTGAGTATTTAAATAGTTTGCATCAACAGCATCCCATTCTACTCTTCTAATTGCAGTGATTAATTGAACATTTGTAACAGGTTTAGTTTGACCAGGTAGTACTTCTGTATTACAAATCGAAAAGCCTGGTAATAAATCGAAATCCAATAAAGTTCTCATTTTATCTTCATCCAATTTATCATCGATTTCAACGATGTAGGCATTATTCGATTCGTTTATATTCTCGGGTTGATATCCTATCAATAGTGGATTATCAGATTCACCCGAGCTTGACAATGATGCTCCAACATTTGATGCTGCAATTGTTTTCTTTAAAACATTATTATTTAATGGAATTGGTATGGTGCCACTACTAAGGTTTTTAGCAATTTGGTCTTGTTCATTCAAAGATGTTGATGTGGTTGTGGTGGTAGTAGTAGTTAAGCTTGATAAATTTGAGACAGATGATCTTTTTCTTCTAACATTTAATGAAGATTTCTTTAATTGCTGTCTACGTTTATGTTCAGCATTATTTGTTAAATCATCATCAGAGGTATCAACTTCAGTATCATAATCTGTAGAATCAATATTTTTATCATTTCCCTCTAAGTCTGGACCAGATTCATCGTAATCACTATTTTCTTCATTATAGGCACCATCAGATAGTGGTGAAATATTTTCACTTGTATGACTTCTTTTTTTAGTTGTAGTATTAGTGGTGGTATTTGGTTTCTTTTTACTACTGCTGCCACTACTAGTCTTTTTACTTGAACTCTTTGTTTTTGATGACCTCTTTCTGTAATGCTCGTCATCATCACTTGAGGTTTCATATTTATATGATTTACTTTTTGAGGATTTCTTTGAAGATTTTTTAGAAGATTTCTTTTTGTCTTTACCTCCACTACTTGATTTCTTTTTATGGGGAGTATTTACACTGTTGTTATCGGATCTTGATAAATCATAAGAGCTATCTAATAAATATTCATCATGATCTCTATCGGTATTATTTCTATTTCTATTTCTATTGTCTTCACTTTCACTATTTGAAATTAAAGTATTTGGTAAAACAGAACCACTTGGTGATATTGGTGATTTACCCCTCTTATTTTGTTGTTGATGATGATGGCCATGGTGGTGATGATGACCATGATGATGTTGTTGACTATGATGGCCATGATGATGTAATAATTGTTGACTATGTTGTTGATGTTTTTGTTGATATTGATTATATTGTAAATACAAAAACATTGGATCAGGTTGAAAATGATTCGAAGCATTTGATAATTGATTATGATTTTGTTGACTCTTTTTCTCTATTTTGGTTTGTAACTCATGAAGACGTTTAGTTTTTTCATCGGTAATTTCCAAAGAACGTGAAATTTGTAAAATTGGTGGTGAAGGTAAAGGAGTTAGAAAGACTGCAGTTGCAGTTGCAACACCAATAACCAATGTATCACTGAATGTAATTTGAGTTTTAAAACTAAATGCAGCATTCATACCTAGTAATTTCAATTTGTACATAATTTGGTTATGTAAATCATACTCAACAAATGGTATACTCTCTGACAATTGAATTGCATTTGATTCCTCACCTTGCGATTTCTTTTTCAATTTACAAGCTCTCGCTTGAATTAAACAGCCAACACCTGTAATTGGTGTACCTGGTGGTGGTTCAATAGTTGCTAAAAGTACCTCTGGTACATATTTCTTTTTACATACTGAACATTTTGCAGGTGGTGAATTTGATGTTGAAGATGATGGATGATATGGTATATGACAAATGTGACAACCTAATTTCGCTTTTTGATTCTTTTTATTACCCCCAAAATTTAAACTTTTTCTTGAATCATAGATACCTCCATTACTCGTACTCATTAATTGTTGCTGTTGAGGATTATTATCACTACTTAAATAATGAGTTTCTTCAATTGAGCCTGATAATGAACCAACATTTGACTTCTTTCTATTCGATTGCATTGGTATCATACCAGTACTACCTCCACCTCCTCCTAAACTATTCTTTTTAAAACTACCAGGATTTATATCCTCACTTGATTCAATATCAACACCACCACCACTTGCTAAATTTGTAGATTGTTGTTTACTATAGAGTAACGCACGTTTGCTTGGATTATTTACACTTAAATTAACACCACCTCCACCAGTATCCAATAGATCTAAAATTGCAGCAGTACCAGTTGCGCTAAAAATACAAAGATCTTCATCTTGTTGGATTGTAGTAGTTTCTGAATAACCAATGATATAATTGCAACCTAATGATTTTGCATGGTTTTTAATTTCATTACGAATCTCTGTCCAATATTGATCTCTCATCTCTTGAGTATTTGATTTCTTTAAAATCTTTACGGATTTAGTTGCTACAACACCACCTAAATGGACGACAATATTGGATTGAAATGAATTCAATGTTAACAATTGTACATCTGAATGAAGGTTTAATAATTTATTTCTTCTTTTTCTTCTGTTCTCTTTTAATATACTATTAGATGATGAATCACTACTACTACTACTACTACTTGAATCTGTTAAATCATCTGTTGGATCTTCTGAATCTTCTGAATCAGATGACGATGATGAGGATGATGAAGAAGATGAAGAAGAAGATGAAGAGGATGAATTTGAGTTATTCTTTGGTGAATATATTAAATCTGATTCAACCACCTTTCTTAATGTAACAGCAGTACCATAACCTCTTGCAACAATACCAGAATCACCCTCCAAATCAAAATGTTGTTTATATCCTAATACTGCATTACCACCCATATCTAATACTTTTTTACCCATTTGTCTTCTTAATTTACTATATTTTATTACAAATATATATGCAATATTTTTTCACATCATATATAAAAAGCAATATTAATATTTATTTGTTATAATTTTTTAAAAATAATAAATACATACCCAGATAATGTGTATAATAAATATTGTCTTTCAAAATTTGATAATCTGGATGCTCTAAATGTATCAGTCCAATGATATTCAGGATCATTTTCTACAATCAATTCTTCAACAAATGAATGAATTGTATTAATTCTATAATTTGAAAATGGTGTTGATACTAATAATAATAATAATAAATAGGGAATAAAATGAGTATTATTTTTATCATTGTTTAAAAAAAAAAATGTAAAGAATAAATACTTGAAAAGAATTGAACACCATCAGAAGATTCTTTAAAAGGATTAGCATTTTGAAATTTCTCTAATTTAACAGTTATTAATAATTCACCTCTGATACCACGTAAAGTATCATAGATTGGAAACCAACCATTAATTTGAGAAGTTGGTGTTTCACCATCTAATAATACATTTAAATCGATAAGTACTGAACCAATAACATCATTCTTTGAAACTAAATCATAATCCCAAACCCTTATATCCAATGGATTATCTTGAATATCAACATCATTTGGAAAATCGAATCTAAAATCTTGATTCCATATTGGATTCAATGTTTTCTTTTGAATATCTGTTTTTTGTGGATCATTTTGACCACACCTTATCTTTAAATTTAAAATGATTATAATTTTGTTAGCAAAAAAAGAAGCGTCTATGTAATAATTATTATTATTATGATAATGAACAAACATACTTCAACAAAAGCATCTGCTAAAGCAGAGCTTCTATCCATAATTGGTAGATCTCTACCCTCTATAATCCGAACTTTTAATATAGAAGGCATTTTAAATTGATTTTATTTATATGTATAAATTGTCGAACAATAATAATATATGATATTATTCATATACATATATTATTTAGTAAAAAAAAAAAAAAAAAAAAAAAAAAAAAAAAATTAAAAAAAAATTTTAAAAAAAGTAAAAAAGAAAAAATCTTTTTTTTTTTTTTTTTTTCAATTTATTTTTTATTTTTTTTTTTTTTTTCATTTCCATATTAATACATACAAACGAAAAATTACAAAAACAATTTATTTGATTCCCATAATAATAATAATAATAATCCTCTTTGAGAATAAAAAAATATCTTTTAAAATATATTATTATTTATTATTCCAAAGATATTTTTTTTTTATTAAAATCAAAAGGTTTGTTTTAATAAAAACATGATGGGATCTTGATTAATTTTTTTTTTTTTATTTTTTTTAATTTTTTATGAAAATTAAAAAAAAGTTATCAAAAAAAAAAAAAAAAAAAAAAAAAAAAAAAAAAAATAAGGGCTAGGCAAAAACCTTTGTATATTTAAAAAAAAAAAAAAAAAAATAAATAATGACAGATATTAATCAGGAAGAAATTCAACCATCAATTATAATTGATAGTGGATCAGGTAATACAAGGATTGGATTTTCAAATGAAGAATTACCAAGAGAAGAATTCCCAACAATTGTTGGTAGAACAAAATATTATGGAGTAATATATGGTGTACCAACCAAAAAAGTTATTTTTGCAGGTCATGAAGTTAGAACACAAAAAAGTAATATATCAATTAAACATCCTATTGAACGTGGTTTAATAACAAATTGGGATGATATGGAGAAACTTTGGAATTATTCATTTCATCAACTATTGAATATATCATGTGATGAACATTCAATATTGATAACAGATTCACCATTTAATTCCAAAGAGAATAGAGAAAAAACTACTCAAATTATGTTTGAAACATTTAATACAAGATCATTGAATATTACCAATAGAGCTTCACTCTCATTAATTGCATCAGGAAAAGAAAGTGGTATTATCTCTCATTGTGGTTATGGAGAGAGTTATTCAATACCAATATATCAAAGTAAAATTATATCTAATTCAATATCACGTCTACCATTAGGTGGTAGTGATTTATCAAATCATTTAATGGAGTCATTAAAAAAAAGAAATTATCAATTCAATACAATATCTGAAAGTTTAATTGTAAATGATATAAAAGAGAAATTATCTTATATATCTTTAAATTTTCATAAAGATATTTCAAAACAAAAAACCTCAAATTCAATGGAGCAGTTAATATTTGCACATAGTACTAATGATAGTAAACAATATGAATTACCAGATGGCAGAGTTATATCATTAAATAATAATGAATTATTTCAATCAACTGAACCAATATTTCAACCATCATTGGTTGGCTGTGAATCTATTGGTATTCATGAACATATCTATAATTCTTTCCTTAAATGTAATTTGGAAATTCGTAGTCAATTACTTAATAATATAGTTTTATCAGGTGGTTCGACATTAATCAAAGGTTTTTCAGAAAGATTATCAAAAGAATTATTAGATCTATCACCCACCTCATCAAAATTTAATATCATCGAAAATCCACAAAGAAAAAATCTATCTTGGGTTGGTGGTTCAATCGTATCAACTTTATCAACTTTTAGACAACAATGGATAACACCTCAAGAATATGATGAATTTGGCCCACAAATTGTTAATACTAAATTAAACTTTTTTATTAATTCTTTGTAAAAATAAATTCTTGTAAACGTTTTTTTTATTATGTTTGATTCTTTTTATAATATTTTTATAAAAATTAGGTTTTAATTTTTTTTGTAAGCACCAATCCACCATCGATGTAATTAAAAAAACCAACTTTTTTTTTTTTTTAATAACCTCATCCAAATGGATGTGTTCGAATCTTGTTTTTATTTATTAATTATTTTAATTTTAAAGTTTTTTTTTTCTGTGACCACGTTAATTCGTGGTATGACCAAGACTTGAACCAAGGCCATGGAGGCTGTGTTATTCTGTGTGAAACCACTATGCTAAGCCCCCCACAAAAAAAAAAAAAAAACCAACTTTTTAAAGCTGATAAAAAAAAAATTTCATCAAAGACATCGTAGCGAAGTGGTCTAACGCGTTTGACTTGAAATCAAATCTCCTCGGAGGCGCAGGTTCGAACCCTGCCGATGTCGATAGATTTTACCATGTCCATGAATTTCCGAACTTCGGATTTAAAAAAATACCAAAAAAAATCGTGGAAAAGTGCCAAATAATTAAGATTTTATAAAGAAACTAAAATCCTCTTTTCGAAAGCTTATTGAGAGTGAGAAAAAACCTCCATAGAAAAAAAAGTAAAAAAAAAGCAAAAAAAACACAAGAGATTCATAAATTTAAAAAATGACGCAGTGTGGTGTTAACACATCGTTTCCCAGCGTGTCAACATCTGCCTAATAAAACGCTTAAATAAACTAGTCCGCTATTTAAATTTTATTTTCCTAAAGATTTTTTATGTGATAAAACACATTGAGTAGAACAGTATTTAAAAGTTAATCTTTCAAAAGGTGTACCAATGATTGAGTTTTTACAATTTTCACAAACAAGACTTGAAGTACTACCATATCTTCTCTCAGCAGCTAAAGCTCTTTTCTCTCTATCTGATAGTTGTGATTCCTTTGAGAGTCTTGAACGTTCCAATTGTTCCACTAAATTTAAATCTTCTAATTTTTGTTGTTTTTGAGAATCATCTAATTTATGTTGTTGTTGTTGTTCCTTTTCATTTTGTTTTTTAATTTTCTCTTTCTCTCTTTGTTGTTTTCTTTTTTGTTTTTTCTTATCCTCTTTCTCTTGTTTCATTTCTTTGGTTAATGGTACTATATGAGCTTTTGAAAAATCCCATTTAGAAGTTGTAAAATGATCACCTGCCCATTCTCTAAATGTGTCTCTTGTCTTTTGATTCGATGAACAATCATAAGGAACATCTGAACGTAATCCACCTGGTAATGTTGGATCAGCTCCATTGTTTAGTAACAATTCTATCATATCACAATTACCATCGATCGCAGCTTTATGTAATGGTGTAATATAATCCCAACGTGGGTTCAATTGATTGATATCATCATTTGACAATTGTTTCAATAGATATGATGTCATTTTAACATCACCATTTTCTACCGCTATAAAAATTGGTGAATTTATAAACAATTGTTTCTTTTCTTCATTTGGTATTGGAATTTCAAAAGTTTCATCTTTCTCTAAGAGATATTTAACTTTCTCAAAATCTTTATCTTTAATAGCTAAAAACAATTGATTATTTTCATATGATAGTTGGTCATCATCATCATCATCATTTTCAACCGATTGTTGTTGTTGTAATTCAAATTCTTTTCTTCTTTTCTCTTTTTCTTTTTGACGTTGATCATGATCGAATTTATCTTGTCTTTCTTTAAGTTTTCTTTCCTGTTCTTTTCTTTCCAATTCTAATTTCTCTTCATCGAATAGTTCAATATCTACTGAACTAATCCAAGTGGAAACTCTTTGAGCTTCCGAGAATGTTGGTCTAATGATAGGGAATGGAATAGTTCTAATTCTATCATCTTCTGGAGAAAGGAAACTACCTGGTGGGAATAAGATATCACGAGTGTTACCTTTTGGTGCGAAAACGAAAATATGAGAACATTGTTTGAAATGATTTTCATCCTTCCAATTAGTTAATAATTGAGCAACCTCCTCTTTTAGACGTTTTTCATTGTATCTACGTATACCAGCACCAGCAGATTTCTTATTACCACTTTCACTATCTTTTTTAGATTGTGATCCACCTTGTTTTTTTCTCATAGTATAACGATGAAAAGTTTTATGATCGATACATTTACCACCTGAATAAACTGCACCAGCAAATCTACCACCTGAACATAACAAAACTATCCATTTCAAATCCTTTGATTGGACATATTGTTTGAAATTACCAATTATAGTTGTAAGTAATTGTTTCTGTTGATCTGAACCCTCTGAAAGTAACGATAATTGTTTGAACATTGTAGTTGGACCTAATAAACATTTCCAAACTGATAATTGTAATTTTAGATCTTTTTGAATAATTTTCAATTTTGGATCATTCATTTCAACTGATGAATCATAGAATTGATAACCTTGAGTTTTATAATAATACTCTTCATCGTATATATCATGATTCTCTGATAATTTACTCTTTTTTAATAAATACTCTTCGTCTGATGATTCATCGGATGATGTAGATACATAGTTACTATCACTATCACTATCATTTTGATTATCATCATTTTCTTTTTCACTACTCGAACTATCACTGCTATCCTCTGATGATGACTTTTTAACATTTTCAATCAATATATTATAATCTTCCTCGGTTACAGGTTGTAAATGTGATAATCTTAAATTTAAATTATATCTATGTAAACCTGATCTATAATGAACATTTCTTATCTCTTTATCTGTGAATCTTAATAAACATGTATTACAAAAATGATCAAATGTCAAACTACCACCAGGTGATGATGATAATAATGTCTCTGAGAAATTAATATTATTATTACTATTATTATTATTATTAACTCTATTTGGTGTAGTTGGTGGTGATATTGATAATGATGATATTAATGGTAATTGTAATGATGATGTTGTCGTGGATGTTGTTGTTGTCGTTGTTGTTGTTACTACATTATCACCACCACCATTTGGTGATATTATATTATTATTACTACTAACAATAGTTGGTGTTGATGTTAAACCATGTGTTAATATCTCTAATTTATGATCTTGTTGAAATAAGGTTGATGTTGATAATTTAAAAATTGGAACTCTTTTCATTTTTAGATCTATTTATTTATTTATTTATTTATTTATTTATTTAACTATTATTTATTTGTTTGAAAAAAAAAAAAAAAAAAAAAAAAAATATAAATAAAATTAATGAAAAAAAAAAAAAAGTAATGGGTGTGGTTTGGTAAATTTTTAAACTTAAAAAAAAAAAAAAAAAAAAAAAAAATGAAAAAAAAAAAAAAATTAAGAAAAAAACAGTGAAAGATTTGAGAATTGCATTTTTGTTAAAATAAAAATAAATTTACGAAACATCTTTTGAAAATGAAATTTGTTTTTTAATTTTTTTTTTTTTTTTTATTTTTTTTTTTTTTCATTTGGTAAAAGGTTTCAAATGATTTTTTTTTTTTTTTTTTTTTTTTTTTTTTTTTTTTTTTTTTTTTTTTTTTTTTTAATAGAACATACGATTTAATTTTAATCTCAGATTATAAAGAATTGATAATTAAAAAAAAAGTTTAGAGGATCTTTTTCGAGGAATTAAGGTTTTTATATTGATTTTAATTTTTATTGGTCAAAAGTTTTTTATTTTTGGTTTTTTTTTTCCATTTTTTTTTTTTTGGCCAGTTGTGGTGGCCATTTTTTTATTAGAATAGATAATTTTTTCAAAAAATGGTCGAAACTTTCCCTAAAATAAGATAAATTAAATGGAATGAGAGGTTTAACATTTTATATTTAAAGTTTTTTTTTTTTTTTTTCATTATTTTTTTTTTTTTTTTTTTATTATTTTTTTTTTTCCATTCGATTTGAATAGCAATAAGAAATAATAAAAATAATAATATAATGAATAAATTAAAATTAAAATTATTATTATTATTAGTTGTAGTAGTTGTAAATGGCCAAAATTATGATTTTGGTTTTGTTGACCCTAGTGCAACTTGTACATCATATTTTGGTAATCCATTATGTCAGAATAGATTATCAGATAGTGAAAATGTTTATACAACTGGTGAAAATAAATTTTCACAAATTTCATCAATGCCATTAATTGAAAAAGCATTTTCATCATTAACATTTTCACAAGGATTATGTAAAGATTTAAAGTTTATAGAATTTGGAATTTGTGATGCAGGATTATCTTCATGTATTGTTACAACTCCAGATATTACACCAGGTTTTAATTTATCATTATCAAGAAGAGTATGTAAATCTGTATGTGAAAGAATGATAATTGGTTGTAAGGAACTTAGTGCTCAAATCAATTGTGAACAAAGCTTTTTATTCCCAAGTAAAGGTACAACTTATAATTTAACAGAGTATGGTTACAAAGATAATAATGGTTTATACACAGTACCATGTATTGATACAGAAATATTTTATAATAAAGTTGAAAGTACAGTTGAATTTATTGAAGTATGTCCATTTCCGTTATTATTAAAAAATTCTTCAGATCCAAAGTATGATGAAAAAAAAGGTTATACTTATTTAACTCCTACCAATTGTGTATTACCATGTCCTTTACCAAATTATACAGAGAAACAAAAGTATAATGTAATAACAATGTCAAAAGTAACATCTTCAATCAGTTTTGTTTTATCTCTTTATAATTGTATTACTTTTGGAATTTTAATTAAAAAGAAATCAAAATATAATATTTGCATTGCTCTAATGACTTTTGGTAGTTGCTGTATTTATTTAAGTGATGTTATAAATTATGGTATTGGTATTGAAAAACAATTATGTCCAGAACCTGGTAGAACCGCAACACAAATTGAAGATCCATTATGTGGATTTACAGGTTCAATCTTTCATATAGGTATTTCTCTTTGTGTTTTTTGGGCAATGGGTATGGGAATTGTATTATATTCAAAAATTAAAATTATAAAATTACCAAATTTTCGTTATTTCTTAATTGGTAATTTATCATTCACTATTATAACTTTAATAATTCTTGCTTCAGCTAAACAATTCAAAGGTGGAAATGGATTTTTAGAATGTTGGATGAGAGACAGATGGTACGTAATTTCAATTTTTTGGATACCATGTGGTATTGCAACATTAATTGGTATTTTAAGTATTTGTGGTGTGATTTATGAAATTTATAAAGTAAGTAATATATACACATACATAAAAAAAATTTATTATTTTATTAATTTTTATTTTTATTTTTTTTTATTTTGTAATTAAAATTTTTTATTATTTTTTTGTTAAGATATCAAAAAATGTATCATTAAAAGATAGTAAAGTTGTAGTAAGAGAACTTAAACCATTTTTATTAGTAGTTACAGTTTCTGGGTCATTAATTTATTTATTTACATTTTATTTTGAGTCTGAAGCAAAATATGAAACTTATAAAGATGGTGTTCAAGATTATATTTTATGTATTCTAACAAGTGTAGATCCAGAAGGTGAATGTTTTACAGTAGGTCCAAGTTTCAATGACTACTTTATGTTTTATTTCTTGATTAGATTTTTTGGTGTTTTATTCTTTTTAATTTTTGGTACTTCAGAAATAGCTAGAAAATCCTGGACTGAATCTTTCTTTGTAACACAAATTAAAAGTAAAATATCATTTACTACTTTTTCATCATCCCGTGGTGGTAGTGGTAGTGGTGGTGATTCTTCTGGTGTGAAAAGTAGTAGTAGTGTTAATAGTATTAAAAAAATTTATGATGACGATCTTAATAGTAAATCTGAAGTTGTTAATAATAATAATAACAATAATAATTATAATGATAATGATATTAATAATAATAATAATAATAATAATAATAATATTAGAAATAATAATAATATTGATGATGATTCTTCTGATGATGATGATGATGAAAATATGGATATTGAATTAAAATCAACTGACATTTAAAAGTACGATATATAATAAAAAGAAAAAAGAATTTAATAAAATAAAATAAATAAAAAAAATCACCTACAAATAAATACTTTTTAAAATATTATAAGATTATTTTTAAAATTTGGTAATTAATTATCTGTATACAGATAAAAAAATTGAGATTTTTTTTAAAGTTTTTTTATTTTTTTTATTCTGAAAATCTTTTTTTATGTTTAAAATTTTATTTTATTTAAATTTTTTTAATTTAAATTTTTTTTTTTTTTTTTTTTTTTTTTTTTTTGAACATTCAAAAAAAAAAAAATTTTTCTTTTTTTTTTTATAAAATCTTTGATATCGTTTACCTTTTTTTTATTAAAAAATAAAATAATAATAATAATAGTAATAGTTATAAAACAATATAATAATGTTTAATAAATTAAATAAATTTAGTAAAATTAAAAATTGTTTTAGTAAACCAATTATCCAATTAAATTATACAACCAAACCAATTATTAAAGAAGGTATAACTAATGTTAAATTAAATAGAGATGATAAGAATGGTACTTCAGATTATATTAAATTACATGATAAAGTGATAATGAATACATATGGACGTGTTAGTGATATTGTATTTACACATGGTAAAGATAGTTGGTTATATGATATGAAAGGTGATAAATATTTAGATTTTGGTGCAGGTATTGCAGTGAATGCATTAGGTCATAGCAACGATGGTTGGAGTGAAGTAGTAGCTAAACAATCCAAAACTTTAACACATCTTTCAAATCTCTATTACAATCAACCAGCAATTGAGTTAGCACAATCATTGATTGCAAGTACACCAATATTCGATAAGGTTTTCTTTGCCAACTCTGGTACAGAAGCAAATGAAGCAGCATTAAAATTCGCTAAAAAGATTGGTATCGCAAAGGGAGGTGTCGAAAAACATGAAATCATTGCATTTTCGCATGGTTTCTCTGGTCGTTCAATGGGTTCCCTCAGTTGCACACATAAATCAAAGTATAGAGAAATCTATGGTCCATTAGTTCCAGGTGTACATTTTGCAGAGTATAACGATATCGAGAGTGTAAAGAAATTAATGTCCAAGAGTAAAACCTGTGCTGTAATCATTGAACCTGTTCAAGGTGAAGGTGGTCTCGAGTCTGCAAACGTTGAGTTTATGCAACAACTCTACCAACTTTGTAAAGAGAATGATTGTTTGTTAATTGTCGATGAGGTTCAATGTGGTATTGGTAGAACCGGTCAATTATGGGCTCACAGCAGATTCGACATTGAAAAGTGTAAACCTGACATAATGACATTGGCAAAACCATTGGCAGGTGGTTTACCAATTGGTGCAGTTTTAGTAAGCGATAAAGTTGCCGCCGAAATTAAACCAGGTGATCATGGTACAACCTTTGGTGGTGGTCCATTAGTTTGCGAGGTTGGTAAATATGTTTTCGATCGTATTTCACAACCATCATTTTTAAAAGAAGTTCAAGAAAAAGGTAAACATTTAACAAATGGCTTAAAGAAATTAAAAGATCAATTCCCAAAATCACTTTTGGAGATTAGAACCGTTGGTGGTCTTTTTGTTGGTGTTCAATTAGATCATAACGTAACCGATTTGGTTTCGTTCGCTAAATCTCAAAAAGTTTTAATCATTAGTGCTGGTGATGACGTAGTTCGTTTTTGTCCACCCTTAACAATCACAACCCAAGAAATTGATCAACTTTTGTCAGTTATAAAAAATTATTTAATTCAAATTAATTCAAATAAAAAATAAAATAAATAATGATATTTTATTATAATTACAATATAATAATTTGAAAATTCCAAAAAAAAAAAAATTAAAAAAAAAAAAATTTTAAAAAAATAAAATTTCAAAAAAAGAAATATTTTTTTCTTAAAATTTTGTTTTTTTGTGCAAATCTGTCTGGCAAAAAATAAAAAAAAAATTTAAAAAAATTAAAATTAAAATAAAAAAAAAGAAAAAAAAAAAAACTATACAAATGCACAGATAGCTAAAAAAAAAAAAAAACAAAAACAAATAACACAATAATATATTTTAAATATATATTACACATCATCCTATATGAATATAAGAAATTTAAAAGACACAATTTTTCACATACCCTCTAACACATATGTGCACATATTATAAATTCAATAATAATATACCCACCCACAACAACCCACACAGACACACAACTTTATTTAATTTAATTTATTTTATTTTTTTTAAATTTTATAAAAAAATTTCAATATATTTATTCAATTATTTTATGATTATTCAAACACATCGTATTATCTTTTTTTATAACTATTCAAAAACTATTATATAAATATAAACAATAATAAAAAGAAAAAAAACAAAAAAAAAAAAAAAAAAAAGTAAAAAAAATTTTAAAACATCACACTATATTGTATAAAAAAAGATATTTGTTTTAATAATAATTTAAAGCTGTATAAAAAAATAATAATAATAAAAAGAAAAAAATAATAATAATAAAAAAAAAAAAAGAAATATAGTAAATAAAAAAAAACTCTAAAACTATTAGAGAATAAACATAAAAAAATGCAACCACAAAAATTTATTTATCCAACATCATCACCATATCAAGTTATTATTAAATCAAAGAGGATTGGATATTTGAAAAGAAGATTTCAAAGAGATATGCCAATTGAATTAGTGCCATATATATCAAATGAAAAATATCATAAAACTATAAAATATTTAGAAAATGTTTCAAGATATACATATGTCGGTCAAATTGTATCATTTATTCCCTCTGTAGTTGTAGGAGCGATCATGTTTGGTATTGGTGAAGGTAAAAGACATAAAAATACAGATTATACTCCAATCTATTGGTATATAGGTATAATTATCTTAGGTATTTCTTTTATTTATATTTTAATTGCTTTAGCCACTATTAAATCAAAGGTAAAAAAACATCTAAAAAAAAAATACAAACGAAAAAATTAATTATTAACATAAAATCATTTTAAAAGTATTTAAAAAATTTATCATATGCAGTTCAAAAATGTCATACTGAATATACAAATGAACACGGAATTGGATGGACATTAAAATATGTTGATTTTAAAAATAGAAAGAATAGAACTAGACAAAAGATTTGGTGTGAATTAGCAATTCCAAATAACGCAAACATTCAACAACCAGTACCACATCCAAACCCATATGGTCCAAATCAAACCCAACAACCTTCTCATTATATTCCAATGAATTATTATTATTCTACACAACAACCACCAAATAACAATAACAGCGCCAATCAACAACAACAGTATTTATATCCAGGTCAAGGTCAGCAATTAGGTAATGGACAACCATTACCACCACCACAACAACAAATGTCCAATCAACCCTATTATAGTTATCCAAATAATACTTCAGTAATTCCAATTGATAATCAGCCAATGGATAATAAGGCTTCGCCTGTAAATTTGACCAAAAAATAATAAATTTATAAATATTTTTTTGACCATATAAATTTATATGTTAACTATATCACGTGTTAAATTTTTTTTTTTGTTTTTTTTTTGATTTTTGGAAATTTCAAAAAAAAAAAAAATCTTTCAAACACCTTTTTTGAATCCTTAAAAAATAATTTAATTCCATTTTATATTTTTAACACTCCATTTTATAGGAGTAAAATTTTAACCTCTTATAAATCATTCTTTAACAGGTATTTTACTAAAATCACACCTCAAAAATAAAAATAATTTTCCACCTTTAATAATTAAATAAAATAATACTGGTTTTTTTTTTTTTTGTATTATACAATAATTAAAATCCTTTTTATTATAATTTTAATTATATTATTTGTGTTACAATAATTTATTCTTGGTTCTTTGATTTGATTTCACCTAATAATGCAGAGTGATTGTTTGTTTTAACAGTGGCACCTTCAGTGTTTGGAGCTGAACGATCTTTAGTTTCAACATGTTTTAAATCAGCACCTTTTGAGACTTCACCAAGTAAACTTGCATGATCATTCTTTTTAATGTGGGTATCTATTTTGATAATAAATAATTAGTATAAATTATTTTCCACTCTTTTTCTTTTTCTTTTTTTTTTAATTACTTAAAAAAAATATTTACCAGAGTCAATCTTTGGGGCGCTTTTATCTTCGGTGGTGGTGTGTTTTAAATCGGCACCTTTGTTAATTTCAGCTAATAATGGATTGGCAGTGGTAGACATTATATATTTATTTAATTAATTGTTTGTAATTGATATAAAAAAAAAAAGAAAAACTAAAAATTTTGAAAGGTTTTTATACCAAAAAAAAAAAAATAAAAAAATAAAAAAAAATAAAAAGTTGGTTGGAAAAAAAAAAAAAATGGGTTGAAAAAATTTTTTTTTTGTGGATGTT
Organism: Dictyostelium firmibasis; assembly: GCA_036169595.1. Taxonomy (NCBI): domain Eukaryota; phylum Evosea; class Eumycetozoa; order Dictyosteliales; family Dictyosteliaceae; genus Dictyostelium; species Dictyostelium firmibasis. Next base: position 1,658,478 of record CM069769.1, read on the forward strand.
GGTGGGTTTAAAAATTAAATTGAAAATGAACAAATAATTAGGATTTTAAAAAAAAATATAATAATATTAATAATAATAATAATAATAATAATAATAATTCTAAAAATAATAATAAAAATTAAACTTAAAACTAAAATTTATTTTGATGTTTTTTAGATCTCTATTTATTTTTAATTCTCTTAATTTTAATTAATTTTTTCATTTTTTATTTTTTATTTTTTTTTTTTAATTACACTTTTTTTAAAAAATCAGAAGTTCTTTTTTGTTTTTTTTTCAATTTTAATTTTTGATTTTTTTTTTTTGATTTTCGCAACTTATTATTTGAAAAATGGTTTGTATGATTTTACAATAATTGCTTTTTTTTTTTTTTTTTTTTTTAATTTTTGATTTTTTTTTTTAATTTTTGATTTTTTGATTTAATATAAATTTTAAAATTTTTTTTATTTAAATTTTTAAAAACAATAAATTATAATAAAAATAATAATATTAATAATACATAATGTCTACCACTGCCAATCCATTATTAGCTGAAATTAACAAAGGTGCCGATTTAAAACACACCACCACCGAAGATAAAAGCGCCCCAAAGATTGATTCTGGTAAATATTTTTTTAAGTAATTAAAAAAAAGAAAAAGAAAAAGAGTGGAAAATAATTTATACTAATTATTTATTATCAAAATAGATACCCACATTAAAAAGAATGATCATGCAAGTTTACTTGGTGAAGTCTCAAAAGGTGCTGATTTAAAACATGTTGAAACTAAAGATCGTTCAGCTCCAAACACTGAAGGTGCCACTGTTAAAACAAATAACCACTCTGCATTATTAGGTGAAATCAAATCAAAGAACCAAGAATAAATTATTGTATTTAAAAGTTATTTATTATAAATTTAAATTCTAAAAAAGAGTTTCGATTAAAAAAAAAAAAAAAGAAAAAAAAAAATTAAAATAAAAAAATGTTGTAATAAAAAAAAAAAAACTTTTATTATTATTTCAAAATTGTTTCATTTTTCTTTAAAAAAAAAAAAAAAAAAAAAAAAATTATGTTTGGTTATAATAATTAACAATTTTAATTATTTTAACTTAATTAATATTGATAACTTAAATACTATTATTTTTTTTTTTTTTTTTTTCATTGCCACACACAACAATTTTCTTTGAAAACTTATCTATTGACTTTCCAATGACTAAATTAAAAAAAAAACCAATTTTTTTTTAATTTTTTTAAAATTTTTTTTCTTAATAATTTAATCAACCCACCCAATTCATTGAAAATAATCATTTTCAATTGATTTTAATTTTAATTTTTTTTTTTTTAAAATTTTTTTTTTTTTTTAAAATAAATTAAAAATTTTTTATTTTTATTTTACAATTAACAAACAAATAATAAAAACATATATATACACACAATGTCTACTACTTCAAATCCATTATTAGCTGAAATTAACAAAGGTGCCGATTTAAAACACACCACCACCGAAGATAAAAGCGCCCCAAAGATTGATTCTGGTAAATATTTTTCTATATAATATTAATAGTCAAGTAAAAAAAAAAAAAGAGTGAAAATAATTTATATTAATTATTTATTATCTAAATAGATGTCCATATTAAAAAGAATGAACATGCAAGTTTACTCAGTGAAGTACAAAAAGGTGCTGAATTAAAACACACTGAAACCGTTGATAAATCTGGACCAAAGATTGAAGACAATGTCACTGTTAAACCAAACAATCATTCTTCATTATTAACCGAAATCAAAGCAAAGGGTGCTGAAAATTAAAAACTTTCAATCATATTATTTATTATTATATTAATTTTTAGAATTGAAAAAAAAAAAAAAAAAAAAAAAAAAAATAAATTTGACTAAAATTAATATAAAATTGTAACCCTAAAAAAAATAATAAAAAAAAAAAAAAACACAATATATAAATATATTTAGTTTGAAAATAAATTTATTTGTCCATTTTTTCTATTTGGATTAATTTCCAAAAAAGTATTATGATATTGTATTCATTGATTAAATCTTCCAAATAGAAAATTAGTTTCATAATAATTATTGAAAATTTTCCACAAACCCCAAAAATGGCATGAAAAATAATTATAACTGTGCTAAAAACTTTTTCATATATTTATTTTTTTATTTTTTTTTGAATGTCGAAATTTTTGTATGACTTTTATTTTTTTTTTTTTTTTTTTATTTGTAAAAATTTCACAAAGGCGATAAGGTCTTATATTAAAAAAATAATAATAATAATAATAGTAACAAAATAATAAATAATAATAATAATAATAATAAAAAATGCCAAGACACTCAAAGGTAATTTTTTTTTAAAAATAAAAAAACTAAATATCTGTTATTAATTTACATGTACATTTATAATTTCATTAAAGCACTCATGTAGTAATAATGGAAAGTTTAGTAACTATGAAAGGCAATTATTAAAATATGGTACTACAACGGAGCGTTTGGGAAAAGACTCAATAAAGAATTTCGATAGTTGTACATTATGTCTAAATGATGTTATAATTCCAGTGATTTGTAATAAAGGTCACATTTTTTGTAAGGAATGTATATTAACATCATTAATTGATCAAAAAAAAGAAATTAAAAGAAAAGAAAAAGAATGGGATCAATATCAAAATAAATTAAAATATGAAGAAGATTTAAAATTAGAAAAACAACATCAAGATTCTATAAAAGATTTTGAAAAAAATGTTTTAACTTTAGAAGGTATTGGTAATGATAATAATAATAATATAACAACTACAACAACTACAACTACAACCACAGGCACAAACAACAATAATAAAGAAAAAATTGAAATCGTTGAAAAAGATATTAAATTGAATAGTTATTGGGTAATAACTCCAGATAATAAAGATAGAACAATTGAAAAACCAAGATCATATACAGTTTGCCCTGCCGATGGTAAACATCCATTAAAATCCGCACAATTAATAAATGTTCATTTTACAAATGTGAAGGCATCATCAGATTCAAACGATAGTAACAATCAATATTGTTGCCCAATTTGTAATAAAGTTTTATCAAATTCTACAAAAACGAGATTACTTAAAAGGTGTGGTCACGTATTTTGTTCATGTTTAGATAAACAAAAAGATTCATCATCATCATCATCATCATGCTATATTTGTGACAAACCTTACACAGAAGATGAAATAATTCAAATCCATTCTGGTGGTACAGGTTTTAGTGGTAGTGGTAGTAATTTAGAAGCTAAAAAATATACACATACTGCAATTATTTAAAAAAAAATTAAAAAAATTAAAAATATATTTACTGCCATTTTATTTTAAACAGTAAAAAAAAACAATTTCCAAAAAAAAAATAAAAAAAAATAAAAAAAAATAAAAAAAAATAAAAAAAATAAAAAAAATTTAATTTTTTTTAATTTTTTTTTCTTTTTTTTTTTTTTTTTTAAAATTTTTTTTTTTTTTTTTTTTTTTTTTAATTCATTTGCTCACAAAAACACACAAACACACCCAAAAATTATTTATTTATTTTATTTTTTTATTTTTTTTAAAAAATAAAATTTTAAAAAAAAATAATAATAAAAATTAAATATATGAACAAAATATATTAAAACTTTTTATTTTTTATTTTTTTATTTTTTTAGTATAATTTCTTTAAATACACATAGAAATTTTTTATATATCATTTTTTTCATCTCAAACAATCAAAATTCCCTTTCCTTATTATATTATATTAAATCTAAACAGAGTATCAAATATAACCAGTTTTTTTTCGAGCTTTTTCAAATTCAGTTATTTTTTTTTTCTTCAAAGAGAAAAAAAAAAATTATAAAAAAAACAAATAAGACGTTTATATATAATGGCGCAGCTTTCAAAGCTGGAAACATCTATTATAAAAAATCCTTATGAGGGTATGTAGTAATAAAAATATAAAAAAAGAGAAAAAAAGTTTGAAATTAAAGAAAAACATAGGTACAAATATTGGATATTAATTGGATATTTTATAAAATAGATATGAATTATAATGATTGTGAAATTTTACCACCAAATTTATCTATTCTTATTGATGCAATTTCGTCGGAATCAGAAAAAAATTCACATGACCCAACTTCAAATATAGATACAACAATACATCATACAAATAGTTCGATACCCATGGATTTGGGTCATTCATTTAATAGTCAAAATATACAGTCATATAGCCATAATATTGAAGAGGATGAGGATAATAATATGGATCACTATAATCTTTATCAAATTGAACAACACCAATCACCAGAAGATATGGAGACTTCAAACTCTATTGAGTCTTTGGATAATTTAAAAAATACTAATAATACACCAACCACAACCCCAACTACTATTGAAACTAATAACCTCAGTGATATTGATAATAAAAATGTTGGTGATAATGCCATTATAAATAATAAAATCGATAATGGTATTGTAAATAAAGAAAATAAAGACAATGCCTCTATAAATAATAGTAATGATGTTGATGGTAATAATAGCAGCAATAATAATGATGATAATTGTGACAATGGGGATGATAGTAATTCATTTAAAACTTACGAAATTTCAAAACTCCCACTAAGAAAGAGACATTTAGTTCCAGACAGTGTTTATAACTTTTATCAAAATGTTTTAGTTTCGCCACAGTCACCACCATCACTATGCAATAATAATAACAGTTACCAAAATAGTAAAATAAATATTAGTATTATCAATCCTCACCAAAATAATAATAGTAACAACGATAAAGATAGTACAGATTGTAATGGTTCTGATGGTCGTAATAGCGTAGAAACAACATCACCAAAACTTTCGTCATCAACATCTTCAAATTCATCATTTGAACAAGAGGATATGGAGCAGAGGGTACCTTCACCAAGTCATTCTAACCAACACCAAAATGGAATATCAGCTTCGTCTGATTTTATAAAGCCAACACCATTTTTTTTAGATAATCAAAATAATCACAATAATCACAATAGTAATAATAATAATAATAATAATAATAATAATAATAATAATAATAATAATAATAATAATAATAATAATAATAATAATAATAATAATAATAATAATAATAATAATAATAATAATAATAATAATAATAATAATAATAATAATAATAATAATAATAATAATAATAATAATAATAATAATAATAATAATAATAATAATAATAATAATAATAATAATAATAATAATAATAATAATAATAATAATAATAATAATAATAATAATAATAATAATAATAATAATAATAATAATAATAATAATAATAATTTAGATAACAACAGTTTAAATGATAATGATTTAAATGAAAATACTATTAATATAAATGATAATAATAACAATTTAAATAGTAAAAACAATTTAAATGATAATAATTTAAGTGATAAAAACATTAAAAATGAAAATGATAATAATAATGGTTCAGGTCGTTTCTTTAATGAAAATAATAGTAACGGAGAAAGTTTAGATAGTGATATAGCGTCAACAACAGTAACAACACAAGCAATACAACCTAAAAGTTTGGTTGAAGAGGATGATGTGGATGTTGAGGTTGTAGATGAAGAAGAGAATAAAAATAGGGCCAATGGTATTTCTAATAAAGCTGAGAATGGTTCAAATAGTGATGTTGAAGAGAAACCAGTTGTTAAATTTAGAAAGAATATAAATAAAAATATTGGAATTGATGATGATGAAGAAATGTCAGAGGAATTATCAATATCGCAAACAACCACTGCACCACAAACACCGTCAAAATCTTCACCCAAACCAACATCGCCAAAATTATTTACTTCACCACCTCAATCACCAAAAACAAATGTAAACTTATCTTTGTCGACTGCCACCTCTTTAATACCATCACCAAAAGAACCATTACCAATGGTTTCAACACAACTAGAAAGAATCACTCAAAGTAAATCAAACTTTGAAAATAAAAATATTTCTACAATTAGTAGCAATAATATAGATTTAAATGATAATTTAAATAATAATAATAATAATAATAATAATAATAATAATAATAATAATAATAATAATAATAATAATAATAATAATAATAATATTGATAATGATAGCTATAATAATAATAATATTAATAATAGTAATTATTATAATAATACCCCAATAAAAAAACTTATACCAGAAAAAGAGGAAGGTGAAGACAAAGAAGTTATCATTGATTCACCTCAAAAAATGGAATCACCTTTGTCATCTGCCACCTCATTACTTCCAATAATACTACCAGTTCCACCAACTATAGAAAATGGGAATAGCAATTATAATAAAAGCCACAAGAAAATCTCATCTTCAGAAGATTTGGATGTTGATATTTTGGTTGATGATGATGAATCATCCAAAACTGTAAATAAAAACCATATTAAAAGAGATAATCATCATAAAATAAGAGAAGAGGAAATAAATAACCATCAACACAAAGATAATCATCGATACGCAAAAGAAATAGACACATCACAAGAAAAATATAAAATATTGGAATTTGAAAAAGAGAAAGAAAAAGAAGAAAGAGAAAAAGAAGAAAAACGAAAACAAAAAGAATTGGAACTGGAAAAACAATTAGGCGAATTTGAAAAAGAAAAAGAAATAGAAAGAGAACGTTTGGAAATACAACAACGTGAGCAACGTGAAAGGGAACGTGAACAACGTGAGATGTCACAAGAAAGAGAAAGGGATCGCGAGCGTGAAAGAGATCGTGAATTACGTGAAAAAGAAAGAGAAAGATTGCAATTGCAACGTGAACAACAAATATTAAAACAACAACAAATTGAAAGAGAAAAACAAATTCTTCGCGAACAATTATCAAAAGAAATGGAAATGGAAAAATCACTAATTACCAATAGCAATAGCAATAGCAATAGCAATAACAATAACAATAACAATAACAATAACAATAACAATAACAATAACAATAACAATAACAATAACAATAACAATAACAATAACAATAACAATAACAATAGCAATAGTAATAGTAATAATAATAAAAATAGTAATGAAAAGGATGTCGATATTGAAGACAATCAATCATCAATTGGTAATGGTGAAACAACCAAACATCGTGACGGTAGCGGACCTCATAAACATAGACATCACCATCACCATAAAAAGAGATCACATAAACATAAAGATAGAAAAGAACATAGAATAAAGAAACAAAGAACTAAAGCATCCGATCTTCCAATGAACATACAAGACTCTGATCAAGAAACAGAGGATTCCGGACCAGATGAACAAGCAAATTCAATTAACGTCAAAGATGATAAAGATCGTCTCTATTGCGTTTGCCAGAAAAAATATGATAAGACTAAATTTATGATTGCTTGTGATCGTTGTGATGAGTGGTACCATGGAGACTGTGTACATATTTCCGAAAAGGATGCAAAAAGAATTAAATCCTATGTTTGCGCAAATTGTATAAAAAAGAAAGAAAAGGAACGTAATGAAAGAGAAAAAGAGAGGTCTAAAGAAAAAGAACGTAATGAAAGAGAAAAAGAGCGTAATAATCCAAACAATGATGACAAAGAAAAATATAATAATCAATACCAATACCAATACCACCAATACCAAACCCAATACCAACACCAACATCAACAACAAGATCAACAACCAGAACAAGAACCACCATTTCCACTAACACATACACATATTGATATTATTAAACCAAATTTAATTACAAGTGCTACATCCTCACCAAAATTGTTTGGATCTGAAAGCAAAAAATATTTGAATTCACCAATTTTATCACCACTATCACCATCATCGCCTGTACTCTTCTCTCAGGTACCTCCAAGTCCAGAAAAATACTCTCACAATGGCAAGCAAAGAAAATGCTCATATGCAAAATGTTTCAATAATGCTTTGACCACTTCAAAGTATTGCAGCCAAGATTGTGGCGTTGCAAATGCCAAAGATATGATTGTCAAGAGTGCCACATTTCAAAAAAATTTGGGCTCCCAAGCAATAGCTGCTGCTCCAGCCTCACCTTCCCATCATTCTGAAAAAGAACGTCACAAAGAACGTGAAAAAGAAAAAGAAAGAGATCGTGAACAAAAAGAAAAAGACTACGAAAAAGAACAAAATTTAAATATTACAATTCCAAGTAATATTACAACAACCCATAAAATAGCTATCAATAATCAACCATCACAACCACAACAACTACAACTACAACAACAACCACAACAACCACAACAACCACAACAACCACAACAACCACAACAACCACAACTTCAACTACAACTACAACTACAACCACAACCACAACCACAACAACTACCACAACCACAACCACAACCACAACAACTACAACAACCACAACAACAACAACTACAACAACCACAACAACAACAACCACAACAACAACCACAACAACCACAACAACAACCACAACAACCACAACAACAACAACAACCACAACTACAACAACAACAACAACAAGTACAACAACCTTATTATTTAATACCACAGTCATTATCGCCCACTCAGGAACAATTACAACAACCTCAACCATCACAACAATTACAATCACAACAAACACAACCACAAACACACAATAATAATAATAATAATATCAATAATATCAATAACAATCAATTAAGTTCAACAGAACAAACTCAAAAACTTTTATTATCATCCGATACAGACTCTGAAAAATTAAAATTAATTTCTTCAAAGAGATTAGAAGTTGAAGATAAACTTAAAATTTTAGAGAGAAAGAGTTCAGAGCTTGAAAAAACCATTCTAATGGCAAAATTGAAATTTGAATCATCAAATTCAGAAAAATGTAATTTAAAAGATAATTTGTATAATAATAATAATAATAATAACAATAATAATAATAGTAATAATAATAATAATAATAATAATAATAATAATAATAATAATAATAATAATAATAATAATAATAATAATAATAATGATAGTCAACCAAATCAAAACTGTTTGTTTCCTATTAAAGATTCACCAAATGGTTATTGTGGTTTGATTCAATGTGCCAAACATGAGGGTTGGGAAAAAAAGAGAAGAGATACAATTATTAAAGAACAAAACTTTCATGTAAGTTATTTTTTTTATTAAATTAATTATTTTAAATCATTGTCACTAACATATTGAATCAATCTTTTAGACAAAAACTCTAAGAGAACTATCACTTGAAGAAAAACAAATTCACCAAAGATCTGCCAGAAGAAATAAAATTCAACAAAATAGTATGAATGCCGACATTGAAGTTTAATAATCCAAACTAACTACCACAAAAAAATAATCCAATTTTTTTTTTTTTTACCTTGCATTTTTTTATTTTTTATTTTAATCACAGAAAAAAAAAAAGAAGAAAAAAAAAAATTAAAATGTACCGACACAAATTAATAAATATAATTTTTCTTTCCTTTTATTTTATAAAATTGTAATATTAGTTTTTTTTTTTTTATTGCTATTGATTCAGTGAATTTTTTTTTTTTTTTACTATTTCCTTTTTAAATGTTGATTTTATTATATCGTTATAAAATAAATAAAAAAATAAAAAGAAAAAAATAATAGACTGATAATTCAGTTTGTGTGATAATATTTATAAATAGCAATAATAATATTGAATTGGATTGGAATAATTTAAAAAAAATAAATCAAACCAAAAATTATTTTTTTGAAAAAAATAATATTTAACCACAGGTTGTACCCCCATTTAACAGATACACTGTTTTGTATATCTATTATTTTTGTTCTCTATCACACCCAAATATTAAATGTCATTTATTGCATCATTCTTGAAAATAAAAAAAAAGGGGTTGTATTAAAATTCAAACTAATTTTATTTTATTTCAATTTATTTGTGTAAACTTAAGAAAATAAAATAAAAAAATAAATAATAAGTTTAAAAATAGATGCATTCAAAATTTTTAAAAAAAAAAACTTTTCTAACAATAACAATAATAAAAACCATTGTTTAATCTTTCTGTTCAAAATAATTGAAAGGAATCTATAATTAGAATTTTAATTCAATTTTTTAATTTATTTATATTTTATTTTTTTATTTTAAAAAATTAGGTGAACAATATCTATTATTTAAAGAAAAAATAATCCAAGTTTTTTTATATTTAAAATAATTCCCTAAATTTAATTAATTTATTGTTATGTATTTTTATTTTATTAATTTAATTAATTAATTTAATTTTTAAATTTTTATTTTTTTCAATTATTAAATTATTTTTTTATTTATTTTTTATTTATTTATTTATTTATTTATTTATTTATTTATTTATTTATTTATTTATTAATTTATTTCAATTTATAATTTCTTCAAAATGATAAAAATATTCTTTTTAATTTTAATTTTTAATATAAAAAATTGTTTTCCGAAAGATTTTAATAATTTTATGAATAATGAAAATTATCCATTACCAAATTTAATAGGAAACCAAGACAAGGGTATTAGTTTTTTTCCTACTGTCAATGGCTTAAAAATGCATTTTAGATGCTATAAAAATCAAGATTTTCAAATTACAAAAGGCGAAGTTGCATTATTTGATTCTGGATCTCCTTTTTTTTCCACTGCCTTTGGTAATGTTATTGATTTAATGTCAAAAAAAGATGTAATGTCTGCAATGGGTGTTGAAACTGCTTGTTTCTTTGATAGATATGGATATGGTTGGTCAGATCTTTCACCATTGCCACTTGGTGCAGAAAATTTTGTTTCAATGTTAAAAGAATCAATTGATTTAGTGCCATGTTTAAAGAATAAAATTTTTTTTTATGTAGGGTGGTCATATGGTGGTTTAAATGCTCAAATGTTTGCGATGAAATATCCTGAATTAATCAAAGGTATTTTAACAATTGATGGTTCATTTAGAAATTATTTAGACCCTTTATTTATTAGTCAAAATGTAGCTCAAATTCAACAATTGGAGAATATTATTAATATACCCAATGAAATGTTTAAATCAATTTGTAATCAGGGATTCATAGGTGAGGACCAAGGTTTGTTTACAAATAAATCAAAATTAATATTTCCATCTGTTGAAATTACTCAATTTTTTATAACAAATCCCAATCAAAATATGTTGAAAGCATTACATCAAGAATTGTCAACCTTTCTTTCAAGTTTTCAGAGATTAGAAGAATTATTTAATTCTTCTAGTAACCCAAATATCCCATTCGGGGATATTCCATTGGTGGTAGTAACTAATTCAAACTCTACCGATTCTTGGGTTTCTAGACAACGACAGTTAGCAACATTATCTAATAATTCTTATCAATTTTCAATTTATTCTACTCATTTTATTCCAGTATTAAAACCTCAAGTTGTAGTAGTGGAATTAAGTAATTTAATTTTAAGATCAATTTTTAAACTTTCGTTTTGTAATAAATAAAAGTCCAACTTTATTTAAACTATCGGCAAATATCTCTCAAATTAATTCTTTTATGTTATTTTTTTTTTTTTTTTTTTCTATGGTACAAAAAAATCAAAGTTTATTGTATATTACTATTGAGATTTCTTTTTGGGCTTGCTTTATATTTTTTTAATAAATTTTCTAATATATCTATTAACGTATCAAATGTTGGTCTACAACAAGGGTTTGGATTCCAACAGGTTAATAAAATTAAAGATATATCATTATCTGTAAATACATCTTGATCTAAACGAGGTCTAGTTCCTAAATGTACAAAACCTGCTATATCTTTCTTTGGAATTTCTCTGAATGGTAATCTTCCAGAAAGTAATTCAAAGAAAAGAATTGCAAAAGAATAAACATCAGTGGAATATGTATAAGAGAGACCAGCCAAAGCCTCAGGGCTCATATAACGAGTAGTGCCTACTTTTGAATTAAAATTATATTTTCCATTTGTTTCTGATAATAAAAAGAAAAAAAAAAAAAGAGATTAGAACAAAATAAATTAAAAAAAAAAAAAAAAAATTAAAATACCTTTGCTTGTGCCAAAATCTGAAACCTTTGCACAAATTGAAGATTCTGGATTTAATGAAACTATTAAAACATTTTCTGGTTTTAAATCACGATGAATAATACCATTTTTGTGAAGGTAAGAACATGCTTTTGCAATATCGAGTGATAACCTATAAAAAAAAAATTAGTAAAAAAAAAATAAAATTAATGATAATAATAATGATTACATACCTAATTTTTTGTACCATAGATAGCACAACATTATTATTATGAATATATTTATTTAAAGGACCCATTGGATGATAATCAACTACAACACCACATGTATTAGAAAAGTTTAAACTTCCAATGAATGAAACTATATTTGGATGTCTTAATTTTGATAAAATAGAGGTTTCTCTTTCGATTTCTTCATATGAATAATGATGCTTGAATAATTTAACAGCAACTAAAGATGATCTCCATAAACCACTATATACAACTCCAAATGTACCTTCTGATAAATATTTTTTGAGAACCAATTCATTAAAATCAATTTTTGATGATACTTGACTTTCTAAATTTAGATAAACAAATGTTGACCATGCTGCAGTTTTATCAGCTGTTTCATAACGAATTGCAACTTTTTCATAAAACTAAAAATTTATTTTGGTTTAGTTAGTTTAGTTTAGTTTAGTTTTTTTTTTTTTTTTTTACTTACTTTGGTTGTAGTTTTTAAAGTTACATTAATATCTACTTCAAAGAAACTATGAGGCCCTATTGGTCTACTTGATACTGATGTTTTAATGAGTATATTATCATCATTTTCTGGAAATAAAGAATAAACATTATATCGTTCATCATAAATGTTTACAAAACGTAGTGTTTCATTATAAGTTTTTCCGACAATACATTTGTTACCATCTTTGAATCCAAAATCAAGATAGTTACGTGGTATTGATATTGGTAGTCTTTGATCAGCACAATCATAATAATATGATGAAGTTTCAATTACAAGTATAGAATTTTCATTTGACCCATATTTACCATAACGTAGTTTGTCATTTCTATTTCGGAATGAATTTAAATAAATCTGTAAAGGCCTTTTATTCAATTCTGGGCTGAGTAAAAAATCTGTTATTTGAATCTTGTAATGTTTTTTTATTTCACCTGGCTCCAAAGGAGGTATTTCGAATGATTCTAGAGGAGTCTCAGCTACATTATCTTTAAAATCAAAGTATTCAATATCAAACTTGGATATTTCGTTAAATTGATTCACAAAGACATGGTTTTCTAAAATTCTTCTTGTACCATCGCTCTTTGTTATTAAAATATTAGTTGAACCATCTTCTTCAATAGTATTATTAAAATCATCATTTTCTTCTATTTCCTCTTCAACGTAGTCAGTTTCTGGTAGATCAATTTCAGATTCATTTTTTATTCTTAAAGATGGTAAACCAACATCGACTTCAAAAAATGATTCAATGTTATGAGATGTTATTGGTCCAATTGAATCTAAGTTTCTTAATAGTTTAGGTTTGATTTCTTTTTTGAATACCGTTGGGAAATGAGGAAGAGGAACGAAATTTATTCTTGGTTCCTCTGGTTCAATTTTTGGTGGTGTTGGTAGATCTATTAGTTCTGGCTCTTGTAAGAAATTTGTTTCATATACATATGGTAGCTCTGGAGTTGTAATATTCGGTGGCTCTTGATTGGAAATCAGTAAAGAGGGTGGGTTGTTTATGTTACTTGAAACTAATGGTGGTAAAGGTGTTTTTACAACTCGTAATTTTCTACTATTCGATGTAATAACCTCCACATCAAGGTTATTTACACTTTGGTTCTTTGATTTTTTATATTTTTTAACGGTTAAATACCCAACCAATATAGCTGCCGCTGCAAACAATGATAGAGATATAGGCAGTACAATTGCTAATATATTTGGTTCTTTTGTACTTCCTATAACATTAAAAGGTTGGTTAAATGAAGAATAGATAGCTGTTGAAGTTAAATATATGTCACCTCTAGTTATGAATTTAATATTAATCTTTTCTAATGATTTTAAATTTTCATAATGAAATGTTAAATTTTTAAATGTTGGCCCTAAATTGCTTGGTAATGGTTCTAAAAGAAATATTGGTTGATTTTCTACATATATTGATAATAAACTTGTTTCATTATCAATTGGTTGATGAGTAAAAAACATTTGAATTTGATTGTTTTTTGATTGTTTATCTATTGGTATTGTTATTATTACATGTCCATATGGTTCAATTGATGTTATACCTCGTGAGAATAATTTATTAAGTTCATTAGATGATGTAACATTTGGTAAACCTGTTACATACTTTGAATTTGTTGATATCGTACAATTACTACTTAAAACTAATTGTTGGCAACCTGTTTTAAATCTATTACCATCAATTGAAATTTCATCTTTAATTGAATTTGAATCTATCATAGACCATCCAGAGTAAAATATATATGTGCTAAATACTGATATCATTGGAAGATCTACTATATATATAATATTTTCACTTGCATCACTAAGTAGTAACGAAAGTCGTACATAAAACAAACCTTCACTTTTAAATCTATAGGGCAAAATACAATTTTTATTTGTTTTATTGAATGGTATTGTGAGTGTACCATATTCAAATTGAAATTCACAATCCAGATTTCCAAATAAAGGCGATATGATACTAAGTTCAATACCCATATCCAATATTGTATCTGCTAAAATTTGATGTTTTACACTTGGAAATATATTCGATACTCTTATAAGATTCATCGCGTTTTGGAAATAATAGAGATATGGCGTAATAATTGATCCATAGATTTGATTATTTTGTTTTTGGAAGGTTTTACTATCCATATATGAGTTTTGAATACTAAATGCTCTAGAAACATCTTTTGCATTTAGTAATGATGTTGCTGATGGATCTAAAATAGAGTTTGCTATATCCAAACGTTTAGCTTGACCATTAATACTAAAATCATTAAAACCATAAATGTAATCTAAAATAAATGCGCTGTTTTCTAATTTTACAAAAATTGGATATTCTATACTTGAATTATTTATTTTATAGAGTGTGCTTTGTTTGTCGTTACTAATGATACTAAAAAGGAAACTACTACTACCACTTGAATAAATTGGTGAATGAATAAATGTTGATCCTGAAATTTTAAATTCTGCTGGATGTTGTATACTACTTGAAACTCTTACTGAATTATTAAAGCATGGAGAATAACAATCTTTATCAAATCCTGTAATTTTTGATCTGTTTGATAATACTATATGATTGATTGCTATTATTTGCCCATTGAATGTGTCGTCAATCGAGTTTATTTTGGGTGAAATTGAAAAAATGCCAGATCCTTCATTCCCATAATCCATGCTATCTGGAGTTGTGTTTAATGATTTTATAATCGGTAGAGATAAAGAGTAATAATTATTCGTTGATTGAATATTCTCTGTTCCATATTGCGCTATTAAACTTGAACCAGATGAACTTGAAATTATATTACCTGAAAGATTTACATTTGAACCAAAAAATACCAATGGTGATCTCGTTTCTCTAGTTTCAAGGATGGCACTATTCTTTATAGTGACATTGTTTGAATGCTCTATATATAATGAGCTTCTAAATCTTTGATTGCTTCCTGGTATAAATCCTGTAATTATATTTGGGTCATCTGGTGAGAATACTAATTGAGTATCATTATATTGATCATTTGTTGTCCTTCCAAAAGAATTGATGCAAAAATTTTCTATATATACATTGGTATTACCTGTTACGTGTATTGAGGCAGTTGTTTTAGTTGAAAAAGTTGAAAACTGTGACGCAAAAAATATTTTTATGTTTTTATCTGTTACTGGTATTGATAGATCTAAAACTGTAATTCTATTTAAACTATATGTAAAAGTTGATGTTTTTCCCAAAGGAAATGATTCACTAAATATATTCAAGCGATACCCATAAAAAATATCTGGTATTGAAATATCTTGAACCTCCAATATGTTTTCATCAATACGAGTTGCTGAATACACAGTTTTTTGATTTCCAACAAGAGTAAGCGAGCCACCTAGGGCAAGGACTCCAGGGAAAAAACCAAATGGGTCAATAAGCGAACTACTTGGAAACAGATCACGAAAAATGATATTGCAATCTATACATTCAAAATTTCCACCAGGCAATATAACTAAAGCACTCATAAATATTATATTTTTTGTATTAAAAATAAGGGAGCCTTCAATGCAAACTATATTCAAAAAATTATCAAATATCGCTTCATCACTCAATATCATATGTGAATCTAATTGTTAATTGTTAATATATTTATATTAAGATTAATCTACAATGTAAAAATCTCCTTACCTTTTGTGACAATCACATTTGAATAAAAACCAAATATGGCAAAAGATGAACCGACAAAAATTTTAGCACCATCTTTATTCTTTATTGCATTGCTACACACGTCTGGATAATATGAATCGTGTGATTTGTTGTCATTTGATTTTAAATTCAAAAAGTTTTCAAATTTATTATCTCGGTAAATATTATAATAACCGTTTGGCGTAACAAAACTGCCTGTTTTTTTTTTTTTTTTTAAGCAGTTAGCTAAAAATATGGGAATATCATTTTAATACTTTCTAAAACTTACCATTAGAGAAAGAATTGATCATTAGCAATAATAAAATAAATATTCTTTGTTCTAATTTCATCTTTGATGTAATTTCAATTAAAAAAAAATTACACAAGAATTGAAAAAAAAAAAAAATAAAAAATAAAAAATAGAAAAATAAAAAAATGATGAAAGATTTCAAAAAAAAAATCAAAGCAATTAGAGATTTTTTGAAAAAAAAAAAAATTCAAAAAAAAAAAAATTGTCAATCTCTCTTTCCGATTAAACAAGTTGAAAGAGATTTTACAACCATTTTGAATTATATTTATTTATCCTTGATATATCTTTATTTAATCTTTTATGTCAAAATGGATAAAAAATAAAATATTTAGTTGAAAATAAAAAAAAAAAAAAAAAAAAAAAAAATCGAACAAAAAAAAAAATAAAAAAATAAAAAAAATTAAAAAAATAAATAAAACGTTTAAAAAATAAAAATATTCTCCTATTTTTTACATCACTAAAATAAATAGAAAAAAAAAAAATAACAAAAAAAAAAAACAATAAAAAAAAAAAAGAAAAAAAAAAAAAAAACATTGAAACAAATAATTCAAACCTCGATTCTTATTGGTTAATTTAAACCATTAACTTATATTTTTTTATCCCTTTAATTTTAAATATGCCTTTCCAAGGTATAAGATTTATCCTTGTGTTTCTAATTTAGAAGAAAATGGAATATTAGGACGAAATAAAGTGGCCAATTTACAAATTATCTATATTTAGATTTCTTCTGACGAAGTATATTATTTCGAAAATATAATAATGAAAAAATTGTTTATTTTTTTTACGTTGGTATTGTTTTGTTCAAGTATGTATCCTATATTTTTTAAGCTTTTATTTTTTTACTATAGTTTATATTTTAACAACAAAAAAAAAACATTATATAGAAACTTTTACTCAAGAACTGTACACATTTGACTGGAACTCTCCACGTGTAAATATAAATGGGCAACCTCATTTTAAGGTAGAATATTACCCAACTAGTGCAAATTACAAAGGTGATTTTTATCCAGACTTGGAATCAAACCCGAATACAGCCAAATACACACTTAAATCGAACTGTACAATAACTAGATATACAAATTTCATTGATGAAGATTTATTAACACCACCAATAAATGCAATAGAAAATCCAGATGGTACTTTATCAGGTCAGATAAAAAATGTTTTAATAGTTCCAGAAGGTGTGACAGTTAAGTTTTCTGGAAAAATTCAAAGGATAATCGCAATTATTATTAAAGGAAGAGCCATTCTCGACCCAAATACTGATACAACTTTTATTTCCTCAAAAACAATAATTTATCCAACTGGTCTGTTTGAATCAACCCCTAATAATAAAATTAACCATACTATTTCTTTGTATGGTTTTGAATATTTTGGTCTTGCTTGGTGGGATCCTCTCCAAACATCAACTTTTATATCTTTAGGTGGAAAGGTTAATATTATTGGTTTTAACAGTGAATCAATGTGGACTGGTAGAAATACTTCACTTTATGATTACTATTCCTTTGGTGGAACATTCCTTCGACCTCCTTTTTCTTATCAAAGTTCGGGATTACCTTTATTTAGAATGAATGGATATATAGATACATCTTATAAAGTTAAATATTCAATGGATCAATATTACACTAATGCAACTGTCCCGGCTGCTGGTTCAACTCAGTTTATTGGCGAACCCCTTGGCTTTAAAGGGGCTGGTTATATTGTAATGCGTCCATGGACTAAAAATGTTTGGATTAGCGGATCACTTAATAGTTCAATGGTTTTTACTCTTGGTTCAACAGTTAATATTCAAAACATTGTTTTTTATGATATTGGTCATACTACTAATGCTGTTTTAAATGATAACGTATTGAATTCAAATTATAATATAATCAATGTTGCAAAAAATCCACCCGATAGATATCCAATAACATTACTACATAATAAAGTTGCGGTAACAATTAAAAACAATATGTTTATGGATTATGATTTCAATGGAATCGACAACAGATTAAGTCTAATACCAAGATCCTTTATTGGCGCAAAACGTTCATTTGGTATAATATCTGGTAATGCATTCGCATTGAGAAAAAGTATTAGTGGTATTTCACTATTATATGGAACTGAACAATTTAACATAACCTATAATGCATTCATTTCATTATATAGTGACAATTCAACTATTTCATCGTATAGAGCTTATCCTGACATAGATTATTTAAATGGCGGTATAATTTCTACATCACCCTACTCTTCTTTTGAAGGAAATGCATTTGAAGGTAAATTCAAAGGTGGCGCAATTCAATTAATCCCACTTCAAAGTAGGTCATCAATTTTTGGTTTAGCATCTGATAAACTACTTGGAATATACGCAGGGCTAATACAAGATAATACAGTAGATTTCAAAACAAATAATGTTTGGAATAATATTGTTTTTTTGAACCATTTCTTTGCGGGTGAAACTGAAGTACGTGTCAGATATCCTTTAAATACCCAGCCCCCACTTAAAATTAATTTGAAATATGGTTGGTACATTGGCCAACAATCTTCAACAACCCTCGGTTCTACAGGAAATCAAGCAAATATAGAAATCTTTTATGACTCGCCATACATTGCTAGTCTTTTAACAAAAAATGAAAAAGACCAAGTGTTGGGACCAAATACTCATACTGGTAAATACAATGCTTTGACAATCGTTAATGCTCTAGCCAAAGATAACTATATTTTCTTTTCTGAAGCTTTCACCTGTAATTATTTATCAATTAAAGATTCAAAATTCTCTCACTATTCGAGTTCATCTTTATTCTTAAAGAAATATACATCACAACTATATCTTTCAAATGTTAATGGTACTAAATTAGATGTCCTTGATCTAATTTCTAATTTTTATCCATTGTACAATTATTATCCTGCAGGAAATATTTTAACAAACAACCAACTTTCAATATCATTCAATCTAAATCTTGAATACCTACCATCAGGTGGTAGTCAAAATACTGAGTATATTATAAATGATGTTCTTCAGTCCACAGATTACCCCACAACAAGTCAAACATCAATTTCTAAAGTACTCAATTTTCCAAGAGCAAATGGACCAAATACAGTTCTTGTTTCCTCAAATTTATTATATGCACCTACTTTTGCCTCCACAGTTGGACCATTTTATGCACAAACATACACAATTGATTCAAATAGTAAAATATTTTATCTTGGAATAGATTTAACTTCCGATTTTAGTTCATCGGCCAAAGCACTCTCTATTTTCGGTAATCAATGGACAAAATGTGGTTGGATTGGTAGTATATGTAAGGTGACTGGTAAATACAACAATGTTATAACAACACCATCGACAGTATCCGAGTCCACAACTGGTACTATTAGAAGCGCGGCGGATGAAGTATCAATGTTAACAACTTATTTATCAAATGATGTTACGTTAGGAATTAAAAGTTCAGTAAATGTAACCTTACCAGCATATGCAGAATACAAGTTTTTCATCTACTCATACAATGCAGATTTTACTGGAGCCAATATTCTTGACTCCCTACCTCTTTTCACTATCAAGATTAATGGAAAATATCAAGAACCATATTCAAGACCTTGTCCACCATATCAAAAATATCAAAAATTTGGACCATTCTATTGGAATAGTGGTTCAACAGATGTTACTCTTAGAATTGAGTGGGCATCTGATAATCTCAAGTATGCAATCCCAATGAGTGGTATTGAAGTTTTTTCAAATTACACATCCCCATACCAAATTCCAACATCAAGTACAACAGGTGCTGTTGAAACATCAAGTAAATCGACAGATTCTTCAACTACAACAAATAATAATAATAATAGTGGCGAATTAAACACAGCTTCATCTATTATTTCCAAATCATCTGTTTCTACATTAGTTTCTTTTATATTATTAACTCATATTATAAAAACATTAATATAAAAACAATAATAATTATCTTGTTTTTATTAAATAGTTCTTCAAAAATAAATCTCTCTTATTAATTATTTCTTTGTCCTAATAGTTTCGTATATTTTTCTTTTAGTAAAATTGAAATCTCTGAAAAT
The DNA here is from genome assembly GCA_036169595.1 of Dictyostelium firmibasis. NCBI lineage: Eukaryota > Evosea > Eumycetozoa > Dictyosteliales > Dictyosteliaceae > Dictyostelium > Dictyostelium firmibasis. Next base: position 1,679,124 of record CM069769.1, read on the forward strand.
GTTGGTCTTTGGCTTTTGTTTTGGTCCCAGCATCTTTCAATTATGTTTCTAATATCACTATCTAGTTTTTCGAGAGGTAACCTTTTATCTCCCATAAAAAAACTAGGTATGTTTTCTAATTCAATATCTTTGAATGGGGTTTCTGTTAGTATTTCGTAGATTGTAATTCCAAAAGTATGAACATCTACCACCTTTTGGTTTTTTTCTTCTTTAAACATTTCTTTTGAATCTACCTTTTGTTGTATAAATTCTATTTATTAAATAATAAAAAATTAGAGATAATTATTTTTATTTAAATGTATAAATAAATAAATACCCTTAAAACCAAAATCTGAAATTTTTACGCAAACATCATCTTTTTCCATTCTAGAAAAGACTAATAAATTATTTGGTTTTATATTACAACGAATAATATCATTTGAATGTAAAAATTCATAGCCTCTTGCGGTATCCAACAATAATCTTTTAAAAATATAATACTATTAGAAATTGCAAAGATAATAAACAACTTGTTGTATTTTTTACTTACTTGACTTTTTGAATTAATGAAAAATTTTCCTTCTTTTCATTAATAAGAGAACCAAGAGATCCAAGTGGTGCATACTCCATAACAATCCAAAGGTGAGAAGCGTCATTAGTACAACCAATGAACGAAATGATATTTTTATTTTTTAATTTTGAGAGAGTGTCCATTTCTAAATAGAATTTTTTGATAATTTGAATAGTTTCTTTAGAGTAAATCGGGTCATTAATTTTAATTTTTCTAACAGCAACCTGTAAACCTCTATAGTTAGCTAAATTGATTGTTGAGAAATAATGATTTGAAATTAATTCTTTAACTTCAATTTCTTTTGCATCCAACTATATAGATAGAGGTGTTAATATATTATCATAAAAATAAAAAGAAAAAGAAAAATACCTACTCTAGGGGAAATATTGGATTCGACGTGAATGAAAAGGTGCGTATGAATAGATTCGAAGCTATCAATATGTCTGGCCTCAATAGCAAATCTTTCAAAAAACTAAGTATTGGAATAGAAAATGTTAGGAATAAATGAAAAAAAAAAAAAAAAAAAAAAAAATGAAACCTACTCTTGTTGTACAAATTAACTTTAAAGAAATCATTAATTCTATTGAGGCACCGGGGTCTAATTCAAATGAATCAAAACTAACTTTAACCTAAAAATTGGAAAAAAGAAAGTTAGTTTTAAAAAAATAATAAGTAACAAAAAAAACAATACTTACTTCACCAGAATCATTATTTGGAAGAATGGGGACTATAGACAACTTTATTCCGGATTTATTAGTTATTACAAGAGAATCTGAAAGGGAGCTATTAATTTCGCATTTTGCCCCACTTAATCCAAACTCCAAAACAACTTTATTAAATGATAAAGGAAGATTTGGATCATTGTAATCTAATAAGTCGGAACCTACAAAGTTTTTGAGTGAATCTGATATTCCATAAGTTATTGTTTCGTTTGGATAAGAATCTTTTTTAAAATCTTCGGGTTTGAATACTTTCAATTCTTTAATCTTGTCATATGATTCATAACAATCTCTTTTAACTTCAATTGAAGGTAACTCATTTCCATGTTCAATGTTTACCCATTTTTGTTTTGATTGTTTTTTTCTTCTAAAAACAATACATATTAAAATTAAAACGGCCAATAAAAGAGCAAACAGACAAATTGGTAAAGTAATTTTCAGTTTATAATTTTTGGTTGTTGTTTGAGTTGGTGTTGAAGGTGTTGATGTTGGGGTTGGTGTTGAAGAAATAAATAGTGGAATGTATGAAGAATAAATTGCCAAAGAAGTTAGATATATATCTCCTCTAGTTGTAAAAGAAATATTGATCTTTTCTAATGATTTTGAATTATCATAATTAAATGTTAAATTTTTAAATGATGGATCCAAATTACTTTGTAATGGTTCTAAAAGGAAAATTGGTTGATTTTCAACGTATATCGAAAGTGGACTCTTTTCCATATCAATCGGTTGATGAGTAAAATACATTTGGATTTGGTTGTTGATTGATTCTTTATCAATATGTACAGTTATTGTAGTAGGTTCATATGAATTGATTGATGTTATACCTTTTGAAAATAATGTATTAAGTTGTTGAGATGTAGTTACATTTGGTAAACCTGTTACATACTTTGAATTTGTTGATATTGTACAATTACCACTCGAGACCTGTTGACAACTTGTTTTAAATCTATTACCATCGATTGAAATTTCATCTTTATTTAAATTTGAATCTATCATAGCCCATCCTGAATAAAAGAAATATTCATTATATACCGTTATCTTTGGAAAATCAATTGTATATAAATAATCATTTGATGTTGAAGTCTTTAATGTGACCTTTAAATTAATAAAACCTTCTTTTTCACCAATATAAGGTAAAATACAACTCCCATCAACCAAAGAAACTGTACTATTGAATGTATCATTATTTGTGAAAACGCATGAAACATCAGTATCCGTAAACATTTGAAGGTTTACACTAACATTTAGTATAGAACCTGATACAATTTGATAAGGTACATCTGGAAAAATTGATAAAATTTTAAAGTGGTTTATTATATCGGAATCATTATAATAAAAAGGTGTTATTAATGATCCATAGATTTGGTAGTCTGCTGGTGTAATTTGTTGATCAAATCTACTATACACATAAGAATTTCTAATGCTAATAGCTGATGATGATACACCTGAAATAATTTGTTGTTGATTGGTAATGGATGGTGAACCGATATTTGAATTAACAATATCCAATCTTTTGACATTACCATTCATTCTAAAATTTTCACTAGTTTCTAGGTTAACAAAGGATAAAACACTATTCTCCAATGAAAAGGTAACAGAATCTGAAGTGGTCAAATTTTTTACAGTATAATAGGTACCTGGCTGATTCCCATTGTCGTTTATTTTTAAAACATACCAATCGCCATTGGTATTATTCGTAGGAAAAAACTTTGGGTTGAAAATATTAAAATCCACAGGATACTGAATATTATTGGAGATAGGAATGGAATTGTTCAAACATGGTGCATAACAATCCTGATCAAACCCTGTTATCATTGATCTGTTGGTAATAAAATTAAAATTAATTGAATAAACTTGACCAATAAACGTATCGTCACTTGAATAGATATTTGGTGAAGTTGAATATATGCCATTTCCTTCATTACCATAGTCCATTTCAATTAAATTTATATTTTGTGTAGTAGGTTGATTCAATGCACCTTGAATATAAAAATTACTTGATGATTTAATATTTTCTGTTCCATATTGTGCTATTAAACTTGAACCAGAATTACTTGAAATTATATTACCTGAAAGATATACATTTGATGCAAAAAATACCATTGGTGACCTGGTTCCTGACGAAGATTCAGCTATTAAACTATTTTTGATAATAACGTTATTTGAAAACTCTATATATAAAGAGCTTCTGAATCTTTGATTCTTGCCCATTATTATATCTGTAACTGTATTTCGGTCATCTGGTGAGAATATTAACTTGGTATCGTTGTAAGGATCATTTTTTGTGCCTCCTAAATTTTCTATTTGATAATTTTCCATATATACATTCGAGTCCCCTGTGATAAAGATTGAAGTTTCTTTTTTATTTGAATGTTTAGAAACATTTAAAAGAGTGTTTATACTATTTGTAAATTTACCGCCATCATTAAATGTTTTTAATAAAATTACTAATTTTATGATTTTGTCAGTTTCTAGTAATGGAAGACAATTATTATAGTACGATAGAGATATTGTCATAATAGTGCCAGAAGAGTCCAATCCAAAATTGCAATAGAAACCTTGGGGTTTTGAGTCTGTGAAGACTCTAACTCTATATAGGTCTGCTGAATATTTTGAATTTAAAAATGGAGGAGAGATTTTCAATGATGTATCACTCAAACGTTTAGCTGAGTAAATAATTCGTTGGCCAGCAGCCAATTTAAAATTCCCTCCCAAGACTAATAAGCCTGGGAAGAAATAAAATGGATCCGTTAAATTTTTGATTGTAACAAGATCAATAAATGGTATTTCCGAAATACTGTAGAATGAAAGTTGGCCACTTTTCATAGTAAGAGTACCACCGGGTAAAACAACTACAGCATGAGCAGCGACATAAAATGAATCTTTACCACCATCAACTGTTAAGTTACCTTCAATACATAGAGTAAAGATTCCTCGTGGAGCTGAAATTAATGATGAAGCATCCATTGTCATAGAAGTAGCTAAAATGATTACAAAAAAAAAAAAAAAAAGTTAATATGAAACATTGGCAAACGTTACTATCATTATGTGAAAATAAACAATACTCTTTGTTATAAATAATGAGTTGTATCCAGTTACAGCACCGGGAAATGCTTTCAAGATAAAGAATGAAAACCTATCATCGCTTCTTAAAGCACTTTCACAAACATTTGGGTAATATAAATCTGTATCACCTGCTTCTTCATTTGGTTGGATATTTTTATAGTGTGGAAATCTTTTAAACCGTTTTAAATTATAATAACCTTCTGGTGTTGTAATTACATCGTCTAAAATATTTAATTTTTTTTTTAAAAATAATCAATATATACAAATTTTCTTTTTTTTTTTTTCTTTCAACATTGAATAAATTAATTTAATAAATACCTTCTTGAGCGTATGTCAATGAAATAACTATTAACAATAATAAAAATAATATTTTAAAACGAGATATTTTATTTATCATTTGGAATAATTATCCATGTGGCTGAATAATAAAACGCAAAAATCTACACAAAAAATGAAAAAAAAAAAAACCAATAAAAAAAACAAAATTTAAAAAAAAAAAATAAAAAAAAATGAAAAAAAAAAAAATAAAAAAGGGAATCAAAGTAATTTTGAATTTTCGTTTCAAAATGTCGGATTGGGTGACTAAGTTTGGAAAAATTTTATAATATGGCAAAAAAATTTTTTTTTTCATTTCTTATAAATGGGTGGGATTTTTTCAAGTTAGAAATTTTTAGGTTATCTATTTTATTTTTACCTATATTTTCTTTGGATTTAAATCTTTATTTAGAACCATGGTTCTGTTTTTTTTTTTTTTTAAAAATCATAGTTTTGTCTTCTACCAGATTTTTTTTTTTTTTTTTTTTTTTAATATTATTGGGATTAGAATTTCTAATCACCATGTTTTTTTTTTTTTGTTGTTGTTTTTTTTGGAAGTCGAGCTTTTTTCCGGTTGATTATGAGGTGTGTTATTTATGACCACGTTACTTCGTGGTCTGACCTAAGGCTCGAACCAAGGCCACGGAGACTGTGTGATTCAGCGCAGAACCACTACGTATAGCCTCCAATAATGAGGGTTTAATTATGACCACGTTACTTCGTGGTATGACCAAGACTCGATCCCAAGGTCTTGACCACGGAGGCTTGTGATTCAGCGTGGAAGTGGGGCTAAGCCCCCGGTTCTACCAGATTCGAACCCATGACCCTAGAAACTTGATTGGAAAAGTAGACCCCTCAGGGAGTTGAACCCTGGACCAACTGCTTGCTTCTAACGTTTTGGAGACAATTACAATAAACCACTATGCTAAGGAGTCCTTATAAAATTTTTTATGATAAGACTGGTCATATAATCTAAAAAAAAATTTAAAAAAAAAAAATAATGTTATGAAAAAAATTTACCGAACTTATAAACGTGATTCTAACACATCCAATTGGATGAGGTTATTGAAAAAATGATTTTTGAATATATTGATGGTATGAATTTTTTATCATATAATTGTTGTTATTTTTATAATTATTAAATTTGTTAACTATAATTATTGTTATTGTTATAGTTATAAAATTTTTAAGATTGTAAAAGTTATTATTATAATTATAGTTACTGTGATTGTTATAGTTATTATTATAATTATTATATTTTATTCAATTTGAGTTGTTACTTTTATTTTTATTTATTATTGCTACATCTTATTGAATTTTATCTCTATCCTGACGAAATTGTATATTTTTTGATCAATTGGTTGAGGTAATTGAAGTTCTGCGTTTTGATTAGATTTTAAAAAACTAGCATTTGTATTATTAATACAAAATTTTACCTATTTTTTCCTACCAATCAAAATTTTTTCCCAACTTTAAAATAAAGAATTTCCAATTTGGTAAAAAAAAAAAATTTTAGAAGAGAATCCTTTAACAACTACGAATATTTAGTTTCTTGAAAATGTTGGAACAAAAAGTAAAAAAAAAAAAAAAAAAAAATGAATAATAACACACAACAAAAAAAAAAAATTATTTCTTTTTTTTTTTTATTTTTATTTTATTTTTTTTTATTTTTTGATACTTTTTTTTTTTTAAGCAGTCGATGAAATAATTTAAAAAAATTGTTATTAGGAAAAATATGTGAAATATAACTTTAAATTTTTGATAATTCAGATTTTTTGTTATTTTGAAAAACTCGAGTTGAAGAAAAAAAAAAAAAAAAAAGAAAAAAAAAAAATACAAAAAAAAAAAAAAAAAAAAAAAAAATTAAAAATAAAAAAATAAAAAAAATAATAATTTGAAAAAAAAAAAAAAAATAATAATTTTTTAAAATTCCACCCATTTTGTATTGTATTTTAAATTTATATTGCTTTTTTTTTTTTTTTTATAATATTCTTTTTTTTTTATTCTCCTTCCAAACTTCTTTTTTTTTTTGTATAATATTATACATTTTTATATATAATTAATTTATTAAATGGGTTGTAGTCCATCAAAAGAAGGAAATGGATCATTTTCATCCACATCAACATCATTCATTCATGGTAGTGAATCACATCCAGAATATGATATGCTTTTAAAAATATTAGTAATTGGTGACTCTGGTGTTGGTAAATCATGTATGTTATTACGTTTTGCTGATAATAGGTATGTTTTTTTATTTTTTTTTATTTAAAAATAAAAAATTATTATTATTTATTATTTTTTTAAAAAAAAAATAAAATTTTCTTAAAAAAAGAACAAAAAAAATAAAGAAAAAAAACAAAAATCCCCTCTAATTCATCTGTTTGAAATAAAAATATAATAAAAAAAAAATTATAATATATTATTTATTAAAAAAAAAATTTTTTAGGTTCACAGATTCTTATATATCAACAATTGGTGTCGATTTCTGTATTCGTACGATTGAATTAGATGGTAAAAAGATAAAATTACAAATTTGGGATACTGCAGGTCAAGAAAGATTCAAAACAATCACTACCAGTTATTATCGTGGAGCACATGGTTTGATTATTGTATATGATATCACATCAATGGACTCTTTTAATAGTATAAAGAGATGGTTAATCGATGTTGATAGATTCGCAAGTCCATCAGTTTTAAAATTAATAGTTGGTAACAAATGTGATCTCAGTTCAAAGAGAGCTGTAGATTTTAAGATTGCAAAGAAGTTTGCTGATGAATTAAATATACCAATAATGGAAACTAGCGCAAAAGAATCAACTGCAATTGATGAAGCTTTCATTAAATTAGCTTCTGATATTAAAAAGAGTACTCCTCAAAAATAAAAAAAACAAATAAAAAAACAAAAAGTTAAAAAAAAAAAAAAAAAAAAAAAAAAAAAAAAAGGTAAAAAAAAAAGATAAAAAAAAATACAAAGAGATAAAAAAAAAAAAAAAGAAAAAAATTCAAAAACTTAATTTAATAAAAAATTATTAATATCATTTGTTTTTATTTTTTTATTAATAAAAATACAACAATCTTTGTGTGGCTAATTTTTTTTTTTTTTTTTTTTTTCTCTCCAACCTGAAAATACAAAAAAAAAAAAAGATAGTTTTTTTTTTTTTTTTTATTTTTTTTATTTTTTTTATTATTAATTTATCTAAACTAAATTTATATATATATATATAATGAATGATTATAAAGAATTATTAAAAGATATTCCTTATTATAATTTATGGAAAAATATAACACTAATAAATAAAGGATTTTCAGAAGATTTAAAATTTAAAGTTGAATTAAATGAAGAAGATGTTGTTGAACCAAAACAACAACTAAATCAAACTAAACCAATATATCAATTACTTAGAATATCAGAATCAAAACTATTTAAAGATAAAACCATTGAATTTGAAAGAATCAAACTATTTAATAGTGTATTAAATGATGAATTTGGTGAGAAATTAAATGTAACAATGTCAAAACCAATCGATATTGGATTATGTAATAAAGAAAATAATGTTTGGATATTATTAACATGGATTGAAGGTCAAGATTTTAATGATTCAATCTTTAATGAATCCATTGAAATTCAATATCAACTAGGTTTGAATGCTGGTAAAATTTTAAAAAGATTTCATTCATTATCATTACCATTATCAACATCAATAATTATAAATGGTGATAGATTAGAAAGAAGGTTAGGAGTTATTGAAAAGTTTGAAAAAGATATTAATGGTAAATTTAGATTTGAAAATGATCAATGTATAATAGACTATTGTAAATTAAATTTAGAGAAAGTTGTAAAAATTAATGAAAATTTACAAAATTTTAAATTAGTTTTAAAACATAATGATTTTCATTTTGGTAATATGATATTAATAAAAGATAATCATAATAATGATAATAATGATAATAATTGTAAATTGGGTATAATTGATTTTAATAGAAGTCAATTTGGTTATGGTTGGCATGAATTTCATAAGATTCAATTTTTTAATGTAGAATTAAGTATTCCATTTTGTGTTGGTCAAATTGATGGTTATTTTAATAATCAATTACCACCATTAGATTTTTGGTACTCTTTTACAACTTTTGTTGCTGCCTCTTGTTTAGGTGGAATAGTTTGGGCTGAATCAATTAATGATTCTCAAATTGAGTCAATGAAAAATAGAGTTAAAATCATTTTAAATCATTTTGATAATTTTAATTTACTAATACCAAAATGGTATACAAATTTTAAAAATAATAATAATGATAATGATAATAATAATGATAATAATAATAATAATAATAAATAAATAAATATATAAATAAAATATATAAATATAAATTTCATACCCTCACAAATTTATTTTTAAAAATCAGAAAGAAAATAATAAATAAAAAAGCATAATAAAACAAAATAAAATGCAGATAATATATATGTAAGGTGTCAAATAATTTTATTTTATGTCACCAGCCAGCTGACCAGTGAAACAAATCGAAAAAAAACAAAATTTATTTTTTTTTAATTAAAATTTTTTTTCAAATAAATTTTTTATTTTTTTTTTTTTTTTTTTTTTTTTTTTTTTTTTTTTTTTTTCTATTTTTTATTTTTCAAAACCAACCACATTCCAATAAAATTAAATAATTTAAAATTATATATAAATAAAAACTAAAGATGGGAAATAAAGTATCAAATTTAATGAATAAATATGATTCAAGGTTTGCTATCCTGGATTAATTAAAAAAAAAAAAAAAAAAAAAAAAAAAAAAAAAAAAAAAAATTAATGAAAAAAAAAAAAAAAATAATAATAATAATAATAAATACTCAATCTAGATATGGTGAATTAGATGCAGGAAAAAGTGAAAAATTTGTTAAATCATTTATTATATCATCAATTGCAGTTAGTTTAATTTTAGGTGGTATCATTTCAATTATTATCGCAGCAGTTCATTCTGGTCTTGTAAATAAAGTTATTGATGTTGTCAAACCAACCGAAACACCAACACCATAAAAAATAAATCAAAAAAAAAAGAAAACAAAAAAAAAGAAAAAGAATATACAGACATATAAAATAAGCGAAAGAAAAAAAAAAAAAAACAAACAAAAACCAAATAATAAACCAATTGTACATAATAGTAGTAGACAGTAATATTAATAAACAGAAAAAATTATAATATAAATATAATAAAAAATATTATAATATTTTTTTTGAAAGAAAAAAAAAAAATACAATGGATTTTAAATATACTTTTTTTTTTTTACTTTTTATTTATTGTTTTAGTTGATGATGTAGATGTTTTTTTTAATAATTCATCTTCTTTTAAAAAACAATCATTTTCTTCATCCAAGTTTACAAATTTTGGATCGACACCAAATTGTTTTAAAATGTAAAGTTTGGTTGCTGAAATTGGTTCTTTAGCCAATTTCATCTGCTCTTTATATTCTTGAATTTCATGTTCAGAGAATTCACCATAATCTTTGTTTTCATTATCGTCACCATCACCATGATAATTACTTTCATCATTGCCATAGCCATAATAACCACTAACACCACCACCACTAACACTACCACTATTACAAGATGCTGATTGTGCCAATGTTTCAATTAATTTCTCTTGTAATAAAGTTGTGGCATCTTGACAACCTTTTTTCCACTTTAATATTAACCCATCGATTCTTTTTTCCTCTGCAGACGTTGGAATTGTTTTTTTTTGTTCAGATACAGGACTATTTGATTTAGATTGAAATTTATTTAACAATTGTTTTTTATCAGCAATAGATTTCAATATTCTTTTCTTTTCGTCCACAATATTTTGTAGCTCTCTTTCAATTTGTAATTCATATTTTGATGATAATATATTATTTTTACCACCAATATTGGGGTCATTGTTTGTTATAGCTTTTTTAAATTTTTTATTATTACTACTATCGAAATCACTATTACCAATTTCAATTTCATTTAGATTGAAAGCTATTGGTGGTTTTCTTTTTTTATTTGGTGTTGATATTGTTGATGAAGAAGACGACAATGACGATAAATGATTACCACTACTCTTTGACTTTGATGGTGATAATGTTGCTACCATTGATGCTGTTGAATTCTTTGGTGCAATTTTATTATATTTATTATTTATATTATTAGTTTGTTGTTGTTGTTGTTGTTGTTCTTGCTGTTGTTCTTTTTCAAATCTTTTAATTTCCATTTCTAAGTAGTGATAACTTGTAACTTTATACCATGGTATTGATGAATAAACTTTAATAACCTTATTATTTTCATTGTTTAAAATAATTTCCTTTAATATATTATTTTCAACCAATTTATTAAGTAGTTTTTTAATATACTCTTTGGTATTATTATCATTAATTAAATCATTATAATTAAATGGATTGTTACTATAGTTTTCATAAGAATATTGTATTATTGATTTTAAATCTTGTTTTTCTTTATCATTTTCAATATATTTATCTAAATATTGTAGTATGTATTGTGGTATGGTTTTAAATATCTCTATTGGTGATTTAGTTATAAAAGTAGATGATGATGTTGGTGTGGATGATAAAGATAGTGGTGTGGATGATGATATAGATGATGATGATGATTCATCCTTATCATTTGGAGTTTGAAATTTTAATTTTGTTGGTGTTTGAAATGAACTACCCGATTTTCTAGTTGGTGTTTTAATTGGAGTTGTGTTGGAGTCAGATGAGTTTGTGGTGGTGGTGGTTGTCGTTTTGGTCGGTGTTTGAAAACTACTAGATGATTTTTTAAATATTTTTGTTGATGTCGGTATTGTGGGTATACTTGATGAAGAAGTATCTGTTGTACTTTTATTTGATGTTGTTGGTGTTGGTGTTTTTGTTTTAACAGGCGAAACAAATTTATTAGATGAAGAACCTGAGGTACTATTATTTGTTGATGTTGGTTTGACCGGTGAAACAAACTTATTACTACTTTTTTTCATTCTTATTCATGTGGTATTTGTGTGTGAATAAAGTTGAAAAAAAAATTAAAAAATTAAAAAATAAAAAATTATATTTTACCCTAAAAAAACTCAAAAAAATTCAAAGAAAATGACATTTAAAAAGAAATTAAGATGCCTGGATTATCAATACATACGTCATTTTTTGATTTTTTTGATTTTTTTTTAGAAAATATGTTGCCCTCATTTTATATTTTTAATTTTTTATTTTTTAAGGATACATAATTTTTTTTTTTTTTTTTTTTTTTTTTTTAGAAAATATGTTATTTTGTATATTTACAACAAATAAAAATGTAAAAAGAAAATTTCAAGAAAATTTGTATAAATTTAGGGAATAAATAAATAAAATATAAATTCTATCATTTATTTTAAATAGTTTTAGATATTGAAATAGATTATAAAAAATATAACAATATATAATAAAAAACATTCCTTCCTATTTTTTTAAGTAATTGTTTTTTTTTTTTTTTGAAAATTTGGTTTTTTTTTTTTTAAAAAAAAAAAAAAAAAAAAAAAAAAAAAGAAAAAAAAAATTTATTAGTTTTTTCTTTTATCACATTAATTAAAAACACTTGTATTATAATAGAAAATGTCAAAGCCAGATTTAAATTCACTTTCAATGTAAGAAGTAAACATTCACTAACACATAATCTGATTAGTTATAATGATACTAATATTGTTTTTTTATTATTAATAATAACAAATAAAAAAATAATAATAATAATAGTAAAATGAAACAAATAAACCTCTTAAAAGAGAGGTTTAGTCATACTATAGAGGTTGTTAAAGATTCAACTTTTAAAATTCCTTTCTTAAATGTACATTTATTAATGTATGTATATGTTGTACTTTTTTTTTTGTGTCTTTTTTTTCTCTTTTGTCTCATATGAGTTTGCATTTTTTTTATATTAAAAATTTAATTTAACAAACGTATTTCCTCTCTATTTTTTTGGTATACCAGTTCATTACCAGTTAATTTTCCAAATTCACCACCAGCATATTTTTTAGAGATTTTACAAACACATCAACCAGTATCATTACCGCCAAATTATCAATGGACACAAATTAGTAATCTAGCATCAGTAACTGTACATATAATGGAACCTTTCATAAAAGATAGTAGGATTTTAGAGACTTTAATTGAGCAGGTTAAAAGATTACAAACAATTCAACAACAACAACAACAAAGAAATCAACAACCTCAACAAGTACAACAACAGCAACAACAACAACAATATTCACCACCTCCACCATATAAAGATCAACCAGCAAATAAACAACAACAACAACAACAACAACAACAACAACAACAACAACAACAACAACAACAACAGCAACAGCAACAGCAACAACAACAACAAAATGGAACCAATAAAATACCAATGATACCAACAGAATTTCTTGAATTAAAATCAAAATCAATAGAGGAATTAGAAGAATTATTAAAGAATGAAGATTCTTTAAATGCATTTATTTATTCATATGATGAAGTTAGTGAGTTATCAGATAGAAAATCAAAATTATTATCAGAGAATGAAAGATTAACAAATATTACAGATCCTTTACCAAATGATATCAATGATTTATCTGCAAACCTTATGATTTCAAGACAAAAACTTGAGGAGTTAAAACGAACACAAGAACAATTACAATTGAAAAAAAATTCAATCTCTGATAAATACTCTCAACAAAACCTATTGGAAATCTTAAATGATACAATATCCGATTTAGAGTCTGAATCAGATGATATAGTTTCATCATTTTTAGATGGTAATTTAGAATTAAAAGAATTTAAAAAACAATTTAAAGAGAAAAGATCTTCTTATCATTCAAAATGTGCAAATAAAGATTTGTTTTTTTAACATATAATAAAAAAAATAATAAAAAATATATTTAATTTTGTAAAAAAAAAAAAAAAAAAAAAAAAAAAAAATCATTAGTATCAAACCAAAGAAAATAATAACAAACAATTATTGTTTTTTACTAATAGGGTTGTATTTCCCTTTTATTATAAAGAATGAAAAAAAAAATTGGATATAATTATAGTTATATTCTTTTTTCAGTTCGTTTTATTTTTTTTTTATTTATTTTTTTTATTTTTATTTTTATTTTTATTTTTATTTTTATTTTTGTTTTTTTTTTTGTTTTTTTTTTTTGTTTTTTATTTTAATCGATTATTATTATAAAAACCATCATACTATCTTTTTTTAAAACAAATTAATACATCGCCAAATAGAAAATAATAAAAAAATAAAAATAAAAATAAAAAATTTAAAAAAAATTAAACATTGGGGAATGTTTTCATTCTTTGGAATTCCAATTGCGTGTTCTTGTTAATGCTTTTTCCCAATAAAAGATTTTAATTTTTTTTAATTTTTTAATTTTTTTTTATTTTTATTTTTTTATTTTTTTCACCATTATTTTTTTCATTAATTTTTTCACCTTTTTTTTTTATTTTTTTTTTATTCAATATTATTTACCCTAAAATGACACAATCAAATAACTATAAAATTGGAACCAACGTTATCCATGCTGGTCAAGCCGCTGATAAAAACACAGGTGCCGTAATTGTACCAATTTCATTATCCACCACTTTCTTACAACCATCACCAGGTGTACTCCACTCTGTAAGTTTTATTTCTAAAAAAAAAAAAAATAAAAAAAAATAATTTGATTTTAATTTTTTTTTTATTTTTTTTATTATTAGGAATATGATTATTCAAGATCAGGTAATCCAACTAGAAAAGCATTTGAAGAATGTATTGCAGCATGTGAAAATGCTAAATATGCATTATCATTTGCTAGTGGTTTAGCAACACTTACAACAATTACACATTTATTAAAGAGTGACGATGAAGTTATTTCAATTGATGATGTTTATGGTGGTACACGTAGATATTTCACTCGTGTTGCATCCAATTTCGGTTTGAAATTTAGTTTTGTTGATCTTTCAACCTTGGATGACTTAAAAAATGCATTCACTGACAAAACCAAATTAGTATGGATTGAAACACCAACCAACCCATTATTAAAGGTTGCTGATATTAAAGCAGTTGCAGATTTCGTTCACAGTCGTGGTGCCATTTTAGTTGTTGATAACACCTTTATGTCACCATACTTCCAAAATCCATTAGATTTGGGTGCCGATATCGTCATGCACTCTGTCACCAAATATATTAATGGTCACAGCGATTGTGTTATGGGTGTTTTAGCCACAAACAATGATGAGCTCTTTGCTAAACTTAAATTCCTCCAAAATAGTATTGGTGCCGTACCATCACCATTCGATTGTTTCCTCGCCATTCGTGGTTTAAAGACCCTCCATGTTCGTATGGAAGCTCATCAAAAGAACGCTTTTGCCATTTGCAATTTCCTCGAAAAACATCCAAAAGTTGAAAGAGTCATCTATCCAGGTCTCCCATCTCATCCACAACATGAACTTTGCAAACGTCAAATGAAAGGTTTCGGTGGTATGGTTGTTTTCTTTGTTAAGGGTTCAATCGATCAAAGCAGATCTTTCTTAGAGAATATTAAACTCTTTGCTCTCGCTGAATCTTTAGGCGGAGTTGAATCATTAATTGAACTTCCATCAGTTATGACTCACGCAAGTGTTCCAGCTGAAGAAAGAGCTAAACTCGGTATCTCTGATACTTTAATTCGTTTATCCGTTGGTATTGAAGATATTAATGATCTTTTAGCCGATATCTCTCAAGCTTTAGATAAATGTTAAATTATAATAATATTTGTAATAAACTTTTTTTAAAATTTTTTAAAATTTTTTTTTCCCAACCTTAATTCAATAATACATTTAAACAATTTTAAAGTTGATTCTTTTGAGATTATAACATCTTTAAAAATGATGTGAAAATATTTTTTTTTAATCGAACACCTTTTAATGCCTCCTCATGCGCTCCATCAATTAAATTCTTGAAACATAAAATGAAGTGTATTAATTTTTCCCACAAACCATTATTTTGTTTTTAAGAAAAAAAATAAAAAAAAAAAGTGTCCCATAAAAAAAATTTATTTCAATAAAAAAAGATTCAAAATTGATTTAATGAATAATCTCTATTGCAGGATTGGGTCACGACAATCTGTAATCGAGTGATGCATTAGAGGGTGAGAATGGGAGCATTATTAAAGAGCTAGGGGACAAACGACGCATACAGTTGATCCACTCTAACGTTGGTGCCAACATACTACCGATCTCTAAGGGTTAGTAGTAAGTTGATAATGACCGAGTAGAGGTCCAGGCTGGCAACAGAGCAGACAGAGCGAGGCACATCAATGGGTAGTGGGGAAAGTCGACTTAAAGTCGTCCAGAGTAAAGTAATAGTGTAAACCTGAACAAACTTTTTTTTTTTTTAAAAATCTAACCGTCAATGAAGCCAAACCGCCGATAGACCTTGTGTCTAATCATAGGTAAAAAAAAAAAAAAAAGTCAATGAAGCCACCAGTCATCCAACCATTATAAAAGGAATACTGCACTTTTACTATTCTAACAACAATATTTGACCCTTTGCATACAACAATGTAATAGCATTAGTCATGCATCACATATGGATATGGATATGTAATCAAATTTATGGTGACATAGCGCTTCAAGATACCAATTTGGATTTTGAACTGTTAACAAATAAATGGCACAAACTAGCATCACTAGAATATATTAAACTATTAAAAGACTACAAGCTATCAGCAGCCAAAGATCCAGAAATCTTTTGCGATAATAATTCATATTACAGTAAAATGAAAAAAATCAAAAAAAGATAGCAATCAAATACTGTATCCTTAGAAAATCACTTCCTAATAATGTGATGTTTGACTTTTTTCATATAAAATAAAATTTCATAGGAGAAAAATAACAATCACTTAAAAAAAAAACATATAAAAAAAAAAAAAAAAAAAAAACCTAATAAATAAATAAACTTTATTATTGTTGGACTAAGGTCATATTAAAAAAAAAAAAAAAAAAAAAAAAAAAAAAAAATATATATATATATATAATAACACTATTACATATATATTCATTCATATACATGGTTATCCAAGAACGTTAATATAAAAATATTATAAAATTATAAAAAAAAAAATAAAAAAAGTAAAAATGAAAAACCGAAAGTTTTTCATTTCAGTTGAAGATTTTACAAAAACACAATAAACACATAAATATTTACATATTCGTATAATATCCTTACACTTTTTTTTATATTTTTTATCTTCTCTTTTTTTTTTACGGTTGGCCATCCAATAAAGAAAGACAGATATACATACAAATAAAAATATTTATATAATCATTAAAAATTTATAAAATCAATAAGTAATAAAATTTTTTTTTTTTTTCAAGAAATAATTTTATTAAAATGAGTGAAGCAAAAACAAAACAATTATCAGGTTTTACATTACCTGAAGGTATTAAAGATATTCACGATTTAATCTCTAAATATTCAGCATTAAAAGATAAGGAGATTAAAAACAAAGAGAGAAAAGAAGAATTAGTTAATTTAAGACAAGAGTTGGTTATGGTCAAAGCCATATCAAGTATACATGAAAGAGAAAAGAAAGAGAAAGAGGAGAAAAACTATCTCCTTATAAAAGAAAACTTTGAAAACCAAGATTTTCTAGAATTAAAATTCAAAGAAGAAAGAGAACAGAAGAATAAGGAGATAGAAAATCTATCAAAAACAATCAAAATTCTAAACGAAAAATTAGAATATAGCGTTAAGAATATTATCGTTAAAAAGGAGAATGAACAAACAAAAATTCCTTTTCCACTAGCACAACAAAATCAAAATAACGATGTAGAAGTTGGCCCATCAGCAAGCACTTCTAAAAATATGAAAGTTGATAAAATTAATCCCAGAGAGTTCAAAGGTTTAATTGATATATTTATCAGGCACGGTCCAGAAGAATTTTTAACCAGAATTCAATGGATTTTCAAGAAAAGTAGATTCAGAGTAGAAGATAATGATCATTCCGAATTCATGGTTGAGTACATTTTACATCAAGTTTTTTCAAATGTGGGTGAAAAAAGAGATATTTGTTTAAATTATAGATTAATTGTTCGCAGATATTTATCAAATAATAAAGGTAGAATAAGTTGGGATGGGTTCAAGAAAATAATTATTAATAATGATGATAAAACAGCGAGAAAATTATTAATTAAAAATCAATTGAAAGTTCATTCAGCAAATAATTACGTGAATGAAGAAGGTAATGGATTGGAAGCTCATATTTCGATCTTTGAAATTAGTTCGTTATACATTGATTCATTATCACCAGATGAAAGATTTGTGCAATTTTTGTTACCATTTCCAAAAATTATTATTATGGCGTTATCAATCGAAAGGATCAAGCTTCAAGACCAAGAAAAATTTGAAAGCACTCCAATGACATTTTGGTACGACAAAGCAAGAGATTCATTTAGATCTTCAAAATTACATACATTCAATCAAGGAGCAAGAAAAAATAAAGAATGAATTGGGAATTAAAAAGAATAAAAGAAACAATAATAACAAGAAAAAATTAATAATTGTTTTGCTTTTGCTTCGCTCATCTTAACAAAATTATTTCTTGAAAAAAAAATTTTATAAATTTCTAATGATTGTATAAATATTTTTATTTGTATGTTATATCTTTATTGGGTGGCCAACCGTAAAAAAAAGAGTAAATAAAAAATATAAAAAAAAGTGTACGAATATGTAAATATTTATGTGTTTATTGTGTTTTTGTAAAATCTTTAACTGAAATGAAAAACCGAAAGTTTTTCATTTTTACTTTTATTTTTTTTTTTATAATCTTTAATTTTTATAATATTTTTATATTAACGTTCTTGGATGTTGATAACCATGTATATGAATGAATATATAATAGTGTTATTATATATATATATTGTTGTTAGAATAGTAAAAGTGCCGTATTCCTTTTACACCATGTCAAACCTTCTCCTTCAGTTACATCATCGATGGTGAAGATACTATTGCTTTCCAACCAACCGCTAAAGCAATCATTCATTACCTATGAATTTGAACCAATAATATTTACAACCTAACGCGCTTATTACTTGGATGCTCTGATTTTTTTTTTTTAAAAAAAATTCTTCAAATAAATAATAATTATTTTGACATTTCTAAAAAAAAAAAAAAAAAAAACAATTAAAAGAATCGTGGAGAGATGCAGCTAAACACTCTCAATTGAAAGATGATATTGAAAAATCATTTCCAAAAGATGTCACAAGTATGGAAATAATTAATATAATTAAATTTTAAAAAACCTTTGTATTATTAATATTAATATAATAATTAATTCTATTAAATAATAATTTAAAATAATCCCATAATAAATTAGATATGTAATTAATATAATTAAATTTTAAAAAACCTTTGTATTATTTGTTGTTCTTAATTTTTATAACTTTTTTTATATTTTTATTCATTATTTTTTAAATTTTTTTTTTTTTTTTTAACATTACTTTAAAATATTTAAAATAATTTATTCTTGTTTAAACTTATTTCTAGATTTAATTTTTAGTACTAAAAAGGTTAAAACTCTAAAACCAATAATGTATAAAACTAAAATCCAAACATTTCTCCAAAAGTGATCTATATCATAACCCATATTTTTAATGACATTATTACCATATTGAACTGGACATTCACCTCCAATCTTTTGAGCATCGGTACAAGTAAATTGAACATCTCTGAAAGCATTGATTACTGCAGCTTCAATCATATATCTAAAGAAAGAGATATAAGGGAACCAAACTAGCCAACCTGGAACATCATTTAAATTAATAAAGAAACCACTGAATAAAAAGAATAAAATTACAATCAATGGAGCAACCGCTGTACCAACTTGAACACTTGGTACAGATGAACTTATTAAAACACCTAAAGAAAGACAAGTTTGACTTGCTAAAACTAACATTAACACAAATCTAAAGAATGGTGCTGCTGAATAAAATGGATCAACTCTTTGATTTGTCATCCAATATACAATTGTTGCTGTCACCATTGGTAATAATACTGCAATACATGCATCCATAAATGATTTTGCTAAAAAGAAAGGTAACGTATCATAAACTCCTGAGGCTCTATCTTTTAAAAATATAGTAATAACATCTGGGAAAACATGAATTGTACCTTTTTTTTTTTTTTTTTTGTTAAAAATAAAAAATCAATATTGGTAAATAAAAAAATATTTAAAAATATTTAAAAAATAATTAAAACTTACTCATTACAGCTGGAAAACTTACACCCATAATAATAAATGCAACAACACCAGTTCTATAATAAATTTTTTTAAAAAGTGAGTCATAAAATTTTTTTACATACAAAATAAATAAAAAAAATTAATATTTTACCTTGATTGAACACTTGATTGACCCAAACCTAATTGATAATAAACAATACCACAAAGCAAACCTTGGAAAATAGCTTGAATTAAATTAACTTTAAAAGCCATTGGATGTCTTTTTGCATTAGTAACTTCACGACCTAATAATAAACGGAATTGAGTTATGAAACCTGGACCTCTATTTTTTTCATATTTAAAGTCAGTTCTATTTTCTTTGGAAATATTATTCAAGGTTTCATTTACACGTATACCTTGTTCAGAATTTGGATATTCTTTCTTTAAAATTAACATTTCCTCTTTTGTTAATTTTTTAGCCTTTCTTTTAGTTGATATTGGTTGTGGTGATTGAGTATTTTTAATATTTTCAACAGGCGAACCATTCATTGTTGGTGAAATTGAAATACCAATGTCTTCAATACCACCTCCACTACCACCACTATTGCCACCACCTATCTCCTCCTCTTCATCATTATCATCATCACTGTCATCCACTTGATTTTCAACTTGAGTATTAATTAAATCCAAAAAGAAATCGGCAGGATTTGTTTTTTCACTACAATGATAACCATTGGCATTGAAATATTCCAATGCTTTATTTGCTTTACCATAGTAAATAGTATTACCATCACCCAATAACAAAAGGTTATCAAACATATCGTAAATGTTTGAACGTGGTTGATGAATTGTGCAAATAATGGTTCTACCTGATTTTGCCAACTTTTTCAATGCAGACATTACATAGAAACTTGTTGAAGCATCTAAACCAGATGTTGGTTCATCTAATAAAATTACAGATGGACCAGTCAATAGCTCAATAGAGATTGTTACTCTTCTTCTCTCACCACCAGAGATACCTCTAATTTTATTATCAGCAGTACCAACTAATGTATCAGCACAACGATTTAAACCCATTTCGTCAATTACATCCTGTACTCTTTGAAGTTTTTCTTTTATTGGGACATCTCTTGGCATCTTTAATTGAGCATAAAAGTTTAGTGTCTCTCTAACAGTCAACGATGGCATCAATGAATCACTTTGAGTTACATAGCCACAAAGTTTCTTAAAAATATTAAAATCAGATTTATTACCATTCAAATACATTGTTCCACTGCCATTGATATTTAAACGATGTGCTAAAATATCCAATAATGTTGTTTTACCTGCACCAGATGGACCCATAATTGCAAAGATCGTTCCACTTTCAATATGACCATTAATATTGGTTAAAATTTGTTTTGATACTTTTTTCTTTTTACCTTTTTCTGTAATTTGAACATAATGATTTATATCTTTAAATGAAAAATCAATTCTATTTTTAAATGTTGATCTTTTTTTATTCTTTTTATTATTATCAGTAATATTATTATTATTATTACTATTATTATTATTATTATTATTAGTATAATTATTATTATCATTATCTAATGAAATATTTGGATTAATTGTTTCTAAATTAATTCCATCATTTTTATTATCATACTCTGAATATTCTGGTGATGGTGGTGATGGTGGTGATGGGTATGATTGTTCAAAATTATTATCATTTTCTACCATTTTACGAAACTGAAAAATTTTCATTTTATTAGTAAAAAAAAAAAAAAAAAATGGAATCTTGTAAAGTAAATTATAACTTACCTCTGAACTCTCACTAGCTCCACTAAATGCATCATTTTCATTGTTATTACTATCCATTTAATAGTAACTTTAAATAATTATAATAAAAAAAAAAAAAAAAAAAAGAAGAAGAAATTAATAATTATGAGTAATAGAAAAATATAAATATAAACAAAAAATTTAAAAATAAACAAAAAATAATATTAAAATAATGAATTAGTAAATTGGTGTATTTTTTTTTTAATTTTTAATTTTTTTTATACATCTATTTTTATTTTTTATATTTTTATTTTTTTTATTTTTATTTTTAATTTTAATTTTTTTTAATGTTTAATTGATAGTGATGGGTGTGGGTTTATTGGTAGTAATTTCCATTTTGCGTTTTGTTTTTTTTTTTTTTTTTTTTTTTTTTGAATTGTAGTGAGAGTTAATTTGATTAGTGTGAATTGTAAAGGTGTGAAAATGAATGCCCAGATATAAATTATAATAATATTAAATACAATTAATGATATAAAAAAAAAAAAAAAAAAAAAAAAAAAAAAAAAAAAAAAAATTAATAAAAACACACAACTTTATAACTGATTATAGCTATTAAATATGGTGCCATATATATGTGTGTGTGTGTGTGCTAATGTTATGTGGGTTTTGTCAAAAACACAAACAAATAAAAAATAAAATATTAAAAAAAAAAAAATTTGCAGACAATATAAAAAAAAAAAATAAAAAAAAAAATAATGAGATAAAGAGAAATACTTTTAAAAAAAAAAAAAAAAGAATTTTTTATTTATTACCTTTTTTATTAAAATTTTTTTTTTCTAGATTTGCAAAAAAAAAGAAAAAGAAAAAATTGTTGTTGTTTTTTTTTTGAACTAAAAATAAATTTTTTTTATAAAAAAAAAAAAAAAAAAAAAAAAAAAAAAAAAAGATGTTATTTGAAATGGTTAAGTTTTGCAATGGGTGTGATTTATTTTTAATCAATTGATAAGAAATTCAAAATTTAGTATAAAAAAAAAAATAAAATAAAAATAAAAATAAAAATAAAAATAAAAATAAAAATAAAATAAAACAAAAAAATAATAAAAAAAATTAAAAAAAGTTGATGTAATTGTTTGTTGTTTTTTTTTTTTTTTACAACGACAACAAAATAAATTAGAAATTAAATTTATTTTTAACTTGAAACAAAAAAATATCTATAAAAAAAAAATAAGCCGCAAAAAAAAAAAAAAAAAAAATAAAATAAAAAAAAATAAAAAAAAATCTTATTTGTTTTTTTTTCATTTTTTATTGATCAACGTTTTAGTTTTTATTTTTTTATTTTTTTATTTTTCATTTTTTTAAAATAAAATTTTATTTATTTAATTGGGATTACTGGGATTTATTTTTGATGTCTAAAAATGGAAAACAAAGAAACTTTCAAAAAATGTTGGGTTACTTGTACCAAAATTTAAACTTTTTTCATCAAGATAAACAAATAAAAAAAAAAAGTAAAAGTTCTCAAACTTTTCAAATCTTAGTTTATTAATATTTTTATTTATTTTTCTTTTTTTTTTTTTTTTTTTTTTGTTTTTTTTAGTTAACTTTACTAAAATATTTAATCATTTCATTCTCAGCTAAAGTTAATTCTTGAGTTAATTGTTGTTTTTCTTTTTGATCGATCATAGAAGATTTAATTTTCTTTGCTTCAATAAAGAATCTATCAATTAAATCGTATGGAATATTTAAAGAGATTGTTGACGATGAAGATGAATTCTTTGTTGTTGTTGTTGCTGTTGTTGTTTTGGTATTAATTTGATTTAATTCAAATTGAGCTTGTTTAAATAAATCTCTTAAAGTTAAAGAGGCATCTATTAGACGACTATGTCTAAAGTATAATTTGAAGAGGATATCTTGACGACCTTTTGAGAACCATTGAATTAACCAAGTTGGTAAATCCAAAGTACCCTCATAGAGGATAGTATCAGCAACCAATTCATGATAACGAAGTTGACCTTGTTTGCAGAGTACTTTATCAGCAATGAATCTACCATCTTGTAATTTACCAACAACGACAACTTGTTGACCTGATTGAGAATCATTAAAGAATGGTGGAACACGATGATTATAGTGAATATCTAAATAGAATCCCTTTGAATCTGAAACACGGAATGAACAACCATTACAATCTTTATTGATTAAACTACCTTGCTGAATTTCACCAAACATTCTCAATTGTTTCTGTTGATTACCAATGATTGCAGCCTTCGTATTTGGATTTTGACTATTTTCATTGATTTCCGATGGCGATAAACATTGGAAATCCTTATCAGAATCATAACGTTCCAAGTAGTTTTCCAAAACCTTCCATGCTAATGTAACCTTATCTTTAAGATGTTGTAATTCTGAACAATCAAATCCATAGCTACTACCACTAGTCATCATACCATAGTTATTTGTATTCTTTATAAAGAATGGGTTCGATTGTGGGTTCAATTGAAGTTGTACACATTTGGAAGCGAATGATTCAAAGATAGCACCTAAATCAATCTCTTGAGTGATTGCCAATGAAAAGGCAACATCAAACAATGAATATTGAATTAACTTCTCCAATAATTGCTGTGGTGATAATATGAAATCACTATTGATTTGACTATCAATTGCACATAGATGTTTAGATGCCAAATAATAACTATACTCTTTTTCAATCTCTTTTAATGTTACAACTGAAATATCCTTAAATTCATCATTATTACCAATATAATTAAATTTACGTTGTTGTTGTTGTTGTTGTTGTTGTTGTTGTTGTTGTTGTTGTTGTTGTTGTTGTTGTTGAATATTTAGCAAAGGATAATTATTATAAATATTATTTGATCTAATATCTAAAGAGCTACTATTAATTTCAATCCATTGATTTGATTGATCCAATAATTTCAAAGTGTTAATAGTTGTAGACAATAACTCCAATTTTGTGTCGAGTAATTGTTGTTGATCAAAGATTGATTTACCACGTGATTTACCTAATCCTTCAATGTTTACTCTAATTGAACGTTCATAATAAATCATTGAAGCATTACGATAATTACATCTACTAATATAATAGGCATAAAGAATTGTATGATAATCTGGTTTCTTATTTAAATCTTGAGCCGATGCCAATTTTAATAAATTATCTTCAATGTCTTTTTGTGGGAATGGTAGTTTACATAAAACTTTAATACTATTTCCGCCACCACTGGTATTATTATTGTTATTATTATTGTTATTATTTACAGTTGTTGAAACACTATTTTCACATAATGTTAAAATTAATCTTCTTTTATTTTCCTGGGAAACATCTTGATTTGGATTTTGAGTTGCGGCAGTAAAAGCTAAATCGTATTCTTGAATCTTTAAAGAATATTTAAAGACTAATGAATATAATGACTCCAATTTATTTAAATAGTCTAGACGTGGGAAATTCTCTTTCTCCAATGTTAGATATTCAATGGCGAACAAACTAAATTGTATAATGAATTCAGGTTGATTTCTAGTTTCAAATATTTTAATACATTTCAAATAATAATTACTAATTAGAGTGTGAGTTGAAAAAATTCCATTGGAGGACGATGATGATGTTGATGAATGATTCATCATTATTGGAACATCGACGAATAAGCTACATACTAACTCCTCTTTAGAGATGGAACAAATTTTTATCATATCTTGATTATGATTTTCAATTGATTCAGTTGCTTTCAATAGATATTGATAGGCTTCATTGAATCTTGAATAATGGGCATAACAAATACCCATTAAATAATAAAATGGTGTAATGGTTTCAATCAATTCATTCTTTTCAATTATACTAAGGAATTCCATCAATTGTTTATATTGATTCTTTTCAACTAAATAACAACCCATTGAAAATAAATCCATATGTGGTGCTAAAACACATAATAGCTTTGATAATTGTTTTTCAATATTTTCAAAAAATTCATTCTTTGATGTGAATTGATTTAAATTTCTATTAATTAAAATTGTTAAAATATTTAAATTCTTTGAAATTGAAAAGTGTTGTTGTTGTTGATTATGTTGTTGATCTTGATAATAATCATTACTATTATCATCATCTTGTTGTTGTTGGTCTTGTGAAATTAAAATTTTATCAATATCATTTGTTGTTGAGTTATCAAATGATTTAGTGAAATTTTGTTTTGTAAACCAATTTAATAGATAATAGGTTGATAATAGTTTTAAAGAGTCTTGGAATGTTGATTTCTCCAATGTAAACATTGTTTTTGTATCAATACCTAGTTGGGTTCTAAGATTTGAAACGGTACCCAATAACAATGATAACTTTGTTAGAAGTTGATATTTGACTTCAATGGTTGAAATGAAACAGTTCACTAAGATATCACCGAATAAATCACCACCCCAACCTTTATCTATACTCTTGTAGCCTTGTTGTAATTGAATGACCATATCATTTTGATTTGAAAATTCTTCTTTAAATTTCATTAATATCAAATCAATGGTTTCAATTGGATTTTCAATACATCTAAATAATTTAATAAATCCAATTGAATAATTATTACTATCACTACCATTGATATTATTATTTGTTGTATTACTGTTATTATTATCTTCATCCCAATTGGTGATTAATCTTTCAGATTCTCTTAATACTGCAAGGTTAACATGTTGACGTGATAATTCATATTCGAACGATCTATAATCATCTTTTATAAATCTATCAATAAAATTACAACATTTCATTAAATATAAGAAATCATTTACTAATACCTTTGAATTGGTTCCAAAACAATTCAATATAATATTATTAAATTGCTTATCACAAACAATATTACCATTATGAATTGTATATAAACATTCAATTGGCTTCATTGGTTTCATAATTGATAATTGATTCTATTTTTTTTTTTTTTAATAAATGAAAAATAAAAAAAGTTAGAATCTATTTAAAAAAAAAAATTATAATTTTAAAAACTTACAGATCTAATTATAAATATAATTGATGAATTTGGCTCAATGAATAAACCAGAACCAAGTAAACAAGATTGTTTTTGATATTTTGTACATAATTTAAAAAAGATAGACCATTGTTCATTTGATTCATATTTTAAGTCCTCTTGATTTATGATATTTGAAACGATTGATTCCAATGAGTTGTCAGAGTTGCCATCGAAATTGTTCATTTCAACATCATCGATATCTTTTAATTTTCTATATTCATTCAATGCTTGTTCTATTGAATTTGGTGAGAATAAACCACGATTAAATAATTGATTGAAATAATAGGATTGATCAGATTCATCCGAATGTTCAATAACCGATTCATAGTATTTATCGAAGGTATTAATCATTTCACCATTATAGAATTGGTTATATTCCATATTAACCTCTTTTTCACTTTCTTCTAAATTATTTGTTATTGTTGATCTATCTTTAAAATTAATTAAGTCACCAATATAAATATGTTTAAATACTAATTCATCTTGATCATCATCAACATAATGATTTCTATTGAATTTATTATCATCCTCTTCAAACCCTTGATCACCATTACTATTATTCTGATTATTTCTTTGTTTAGTTTGATTCCAAATTGAATATAAAACACCATTATGAACATTAAAATCAATTAAACCTTTTCCTTTTAAAAATGTAAATCTTTCTTGTTTTATTGTTATACCATTTGAAAAATCATTTGTTCCTGAATAAAATTGGAACTTTTTATAAAATATATGTATATAAATATATTAATAAACAATAGATTATAAAATAATGTTGTAATACAAATACTATTCACTTACATGAGATTCTGAATTAAATTGGAAATATACAACCATTAAGAAAGTTTTAATTGATCTTTGATAAATCTTAAATCTTTTATGAACTAATGATAAGTTTTGTTGTTGATCTTGTTGATGTTGTTGGTTTGAATTTATATTTGGTGATGTTGGTATATTATTGATTTCACCATTATTATTATTGTTTATATTTTTATTATTATTAAAATCTTGACTCCAATATTCTGGTAAAATTGGAATTTCTTTTATAAACTTTTTATCATTTGCAGACCAAATTCTTAATTGCGAATTATTTAATAAAATTAATGCCAATGGGAAACTGCCACTATTATTGTTGCTGCTATTGGTCGACAATAGTTGTATATCTTGAACTGGTTCTTGTTTTTCGCCCCATTTCCAAGAACTAAAGAAACCTTGACCCTCTTTACAATCGAATTTTTTAACGGTTATATCACCACTTTGTTTAATATCACTTAATTCCAACCATGTTGAACCTGACCCACTCGAACCAATGATTAATTTAGTCGCTGAATAATATCTAATAATTGTTGGTTCAAATGAGTCTGGTAATACTCCTCTAACTCTTGACCATTGATTATCCAAATTTGAATTTAATAAATTTGAAAATATAGATTTATAATTTCTTTTGCTACTATTATTACCACTATTAAAACTATCAACCTCAACCTTTCTTTTTATACCAACTCTCTATTAAAAATAATAATAATAATAATAATAATAATAATAATAATAATAATAATAATAATAATAATAATAATAATAATAATAATAATAATAATAATAATAATAATAATAATAATAATAATAATAATAATAATAATAATAATAATAATAATAATAATAATAATAATAATAATAATAATAATAATAATAATAATAATAATAATAATAATAATAATAATAATAATAATAATAATAATAATAATAATAATATGTTAATATTTATAAATATATTTACTAAATATATGAATAACTTACAGAATCAGAATGTTCAATAATTGATGGATGTGGTAATAAGAAACGATAGATTGTTTTTGCAATTGTTGTGACCATAATGACAACGTAATCATTTAATTCTTGAATGAAAACATCACCAATGATTGATGTATTATTGAAATGAATTCTAATTTGATTACTCTCCAATGAATTATGTGAATAATGTTCTGATAATTCTAAAATCGATGATTTATTAACTAATCTCCATATTATGAATCTACCATTAGTTAATGGTGATTTCTTATAATTGAAACCACCTGATCTATATGGTGTTGAATTAAATTTATCTTGACCAATATTGCTACTATTATTACTATTGTTATTGTAGCCATAATAACCTTGACCACTACTACCACTATCGATTGTGAATTCTCTCCATTGATTTGATGAATGATCTGAAAATGATTTTAATGAAATTTCATTATATTTTAAAACTTTATTAAAATCATTAATTATCTCCTCTTGTTCAATTATTATTTCATCTTGTTGAAATTCTTCAGTATTCATCGTATCAGTCATTGTGTATTTTGTTTCTTTTTTTTTTTTTTTTTTGAACACCCCACAAAACCGATGAAGTTATTTGAAGAAAAATAAAAAAAAAATGAAAATGAAAAAAAATTAAAAAAAAATAAAAATTTAAAAAAAAGAAAAAATAAAAAAAAAAGGTGCAAAAAATTTATTTATGAAAAAGTACATATGTATAAAATAGTCAATAAATACTATATAATAAAATTTCTAAAAGTTCTTTTTCTTTTTCACTTTAATTTTAATTTGAAAAAAAAGAAAATATAGAAATTCTATTATATAATATTTATTATGAGTTTTTTTTTTTATTTTTTCTTAATTTATTTTATTTTTATTTTTTATTTATTTATTTATTTTTAACTATTTAATCTAATATATGAATCTGGATTTTTCCTCACGATCCAAATAAAGAATAAAGCAACGATGATATCAACTATACACATTGAAGGAATTAGGTAGGCTAAATTATAATTTGTAACACCATAAACACCTTGAATTGTAAAGCCAGCACCAAACCAAGCTGCAACCAAAAGCATTGGAGAAACGACACACCAAAATACCTTTACACAATCTTTGATCCAAGTTTTCAATGTGTTTCTTCTTGATAAAAAGATACGATGTCTTTTTCTAATATGATCTTTATGTAGGAATAGATCTATCATTAACATGATTGGAGGTACCCAATGAATTAAAATATTTAAACACCAAGCGAATCCTATACTATGACCTTCTGATTTTGCTCGATTTCCAATAAACTCTGGATTCAATATAATTAATAGTATAATCGATGTTACCATTACAACAAAACTTAAAACAAAACTTAGTGGATGTAATATCTTTATAAATATATTATGTTTAGAATTCGCTAAATCTGTCTCCCAATAAAGTGTATGAACTAACCATGCCCAAAATGTTAAATTTGTTAATAATATTGGAAATCTGTTTATTAATAAATAAAAAAAATATTAATATAAAATGTAAAAATACATAAAAATAAATTTAAAAATAAAAGTAACCAAACATACAATTCTATAGCAGTTATAAAATAAGCTAAATATAAATAAAATATAATTTTTCTACCATAGAATCTATATTTATCTCTTAAAATCTGTGACCTAACTGGTAAGTCTGAATAATACAATGATTGACCATTTTGATCTTCGTGAAATGCTAAATTTGATGAATTCATGGTTTCACTTTTTTATATTGATAACTTTTACTTATCTCTCCTATCCTGCTTATATATTTATTTGTTTACTGATTTATTGTTGTATTTATTATCCTATTATTATTGTTGTTTTTAGTAAAATTTTGGTAAACTTGGTGTAAAATTGATTTGGGATTTTTTTTTTTTTTTTTTTTTTTTTTTTTTAATGATATTAGTGATTTAGATTCACTGTAATATCAAATCTTTAATAATATCCCAAAATTGAGGTGTTTTTTATTCTTTTGTTTTTTTTTTAGGAATCTTTAATTGAATTTTTTTTAAAAGAAAAAATAAAATTTTAAAAAATTAAAAAAAAATAAAAAAAAAAAGGGTGGGAAATTTTGAGTATGTGTTTTCCTCCTCAGAATTTATTTATTTCTATATTTGAGTTAACTTTATTTTTTAAGTAAAATAAAAAAACTTTTTTGAAAAAAAAAAAAATAAAAAAAAAAATAATTAAAAAAAAAAATAAAAAAAAATTATAAAAAAATAACAATAAAAAAAAAAAATGCTTGAAAAAACAAAAACAAAAAAATCTATCGTGAAATTTAATGAAGATATAACATTCCCTGGTACATAAAAGGAAATTCAAGATAAATTATAAATAAATATGAAAACTATAATTAAAATAAAAATATTTCACCTTACAATTTTAATATTAAAATTGATTTGCATTTTTATTCTTATTTAGTTTTGTTGTTGTTGTTTTTTTTTTTTTTTCACTTAAAAAAAAAATAATATTTTAAATAATATATTTTTTTATTTTTCTTAAAAAAAAAAGAATATATAAACTATTTAAAATAACTAATTGTTTTTATTCATTATATGTCTATTAATAGTAATGTGTTGGAAATCAAGTAATCTAAAATTTAGAAAATAAAAAAAAAAGTAAAAAAAAAAAAATTAAAAAAAAGGGGAAAAAAAAAAATAAAAAAAAAAAAACGAAAAACGAGTCTATTTTTTATTTTTATTTAAATTTTTTTATTTTTTTATTTTTTATTTTTTTATTTTATTTTAAATTAAATTTCTTGGTATACATATATACAAAAAAAATTAGATAATAACAATGAGTAATGATAGACCAAAAACCAAACAAATGCCCAAACAAAAGTTTGGGTTTTCAAAGCCAGAATATATTCCAACAACAGTTAGCGAAGCAATAAAATTAGAATCACAAGAACCAACATTAAATCTGATTGTACAATTTAAAAATAAAGATAGTGAAAATGATACAACTGGTCCACCAATTAATATATCACAAAATGTTACAACTGAACAATTACAAATGCTTATTAATAGTTTATTAAATAATGTAATATATTATATATATATATTTTTAGAGATATTGAGTGTTTGAAAATAGTAGTTTTATTTATTAATTTTATTTATTTATTTTATAAAAAAAAAGGATGAACAATTACCATATTCATTTTTTGTTAATGATCAAGAGATTACAAATAATTTAAAGAATCATTTAGAAGGATTATCAGATGAAACAACATTAAGTATTTATTATCAACCACAAGCAGTATTTCGTGTTAGACCAGTTACAAGATGTGCAAGCTCAATGGCAGGTCATACAGAGGCAGTATTGAATTGTGCATTCAGTCCAGATGGTAAAGGATTTGTATCTGTTGGTGGTGATACAACCGTTAGAATTTGGGATATCTATACAAGTACACCAACTCATACATTAAAAGGTCATACAAATTGGGTACTTCAAGTTGCTTGGTCACCAGATAGTAAAAAAATTGCAACAGCTGGTATGGAAGGTGACATTAGAATTTGGTGTCCTCAAACTGGTAAACAATTGGGTTCAACATTAAAAGGTCATACTAAATTTATAACAGGTTTAGCTTGGGAACCATTTCATTTGTATGTATTCCACTATTAAATTATAATTATTAATAATAATAATAATAAATATTTATTAATAAATTTAAAATAGAAATCCAAAATGTGTTAGATTAGCATCATCATCAAAAGATTCAACTATTAGAATTTGGGATACAGAATCATGTAAAAATTTAATGTCATTATCAGGACATACAATGTCAGTAACATGTTTAAGATGGAGTGGAGAAGGTTTTATTTATTCAGGATCACAAGATAGAACCATTAGAGTTTTCAATACAACCGATGGTAGATTAGTTAGAGTATTGGAAGGTCATGCTCATTGGGTCAATACATTAGCATTGAATACAGATTACGTTTTGAGAACAGGTTCATACGACCATACAGGTAAAGAGTATGATACATTGGAGGAAGCACAAAGAGTTGCATTGGAGCGTTACAATGATGTCAAAGCAAAGAGTAGAGGAATGGAAGTGTTGGTTAGTGGTTCTGATGATTTCACAGTTATAATGTGGAATCCATCAGTTACTAAAACTTCAATCTCTCGTTTAACTGGCCATCAACAATTGATAAATTTGGTTAGTTTTTCACCTGATGGCCGTTATTTTGCAAGTGCTTCTTTCGATAAATCAATTAAGCTTTGGGATGGTCAATCAGGTAAATTTTTAGGTAATTTCAGAGGTCATGTAGGTGCTGTCTATCAAGTTTGTTGGTCCTCCGATAGTAGATATTTGGTTAGTGGTAGTAAAGATAGTACTTTAAAAATTTGGGATATTAAAACTAAAAAAATGGAAAAAGAATTACCTGGTCATGCCGATGAAGTTTATACTGTTGATTGGTCACCTGATGGTGAAAGAGTCGCTTCTGGTTCAAAAGATCGTTTATTAAGAATGTAAGTAATAAAAAAAAAATAAAAAAAAAAAAATTTTTACTAATTTTGGTTAATTTCTCAAATAATTACTTTAGTTGGACTGTTTAAATATTTTGAAAATTAATAAAAAAATATATATTAAAAAAAAAAAAAACCTTCATAAATGTTTATAAATCGACATTTTATCATAATTATTTTATTTTATTATAATTTTTATTTTTTTATTATTTTTTATTTTAATTAATAAGATTATTTTTTTTAAAATTTTTTTTTTCTTTTTTTATTATTAATAAAAAATAAAATGGAAGCAATTAGTATTCATTGTAATGGTTGTTGGAAAGAAATAATTGAAAATGATAGATGTATTATAACATCTTGTTCTCATATATTTTGCGATTGTTGTGCTTCAAATAAACTATGTACAGATGATAGATTATGTCCAATTTGTGATAATAGTTTAGCATCAAAAGGTTCATTTTTTGGGACAATAATTGATTCTACAATAGAAAAGAATATTTTATTATTTGGTTTATCTCCTAAAAAAAGTATGTTTATAAAAAATTAAAATAAATAAATATCTTTATATTTTTAAAATATGAATACTAAATATATTCAAGTTTTATTAATGGCAGAAAAAGCGATTGAATTTTATAATTACCAAACAAATGTTTACCTTCAAAGTTTTATTTATCAATCGCAACAATCAATGAATCAATATGAACAATTAAAAAAATCTAATGATGAATTATTATTTAAAATTGAATCATTAGAAAAACAATTAAAGATTCAAAGAGATGATGGAGAAAATGATAAAAAAGAAATAGTGGAATTAACTGAAAAGCTTGCTGAGAAAACAAGACAAAAAAGGAAACTTGAGGAGCTTTATATATCTTTAAAGGAGAACATGAATAATTTAAATTCTGGAAATCATAATATTATTAAAGATAATAATAACGGCATAAAAAACAATAATATTGATAATAACAATGAAGGTGGAAATACAAAGATTAATGGTTTATTTATTAATAAAAATATCAACAACCCAAATAATAATAACAATAATATCAATAATATCAATAGTAATAATAGTATAAAACCACCGACTCATGGATTTAAATTATCTTCAAGTTTACAAACTGGTTATGTGTCGAAAAATTCTCCTATTCAAAATAGACAAAATAATGGTACAAATACTATCAAACCAAATTTCCGATCACCATCATTTTGTTCATCACCAATAACTGTAAAACATATTTCAGGGCAACAACCGCAACAACAACCTCCACAACAACCGCAACAACAATCTCAT
Organism: Dictyostelium firmibasis; assembly: GCA_036169595.1. Classification (NCBI taxonomy): domain Eukaryota; phylum Evosea; class Eumycetozoa; order Dictyosteliales; family Dictyosteliaceae; genus Dictyostelium; species Dictyostelium firmibasis. Next base: position 1,713,317 of record CM069769.1, read on the forward strand.
AAACCTCATCAACAAAATGAAAATATGATACCACCAAAAAACATTTCAGCAAATTTCTTATTAACACCTCGAAGGCCGCAATCAAACGATAGTAAGTTTAAATCTCTGTTGTTGATTTTTTTTTTTTTTTTTTTTTTTTTGTTTTTTTTTTTTTACTAATTAGTTATCAATAATTTTATTTTAGAGTTTTCATTTGTGCAAAAATCAACACCTTCAAAAAAAGGAATCATTTAATATAATTATAATAAATTGTATTGTGGACTGCAAAGTTAGAATTTCTTTTTTTTTTTGTTTTTTTTTTCGTTTTTTTTTTTTTTTCTATTTTCTTAATTTGAATGGTTATTATTACATTGGTGTCACCTAATAGCAAAGTTCGTTACTTTTAAATTTTATATTAAAATAAACAATGACACGATCGCTGCACATGTTGGGTTAAAAAAATTTAAAAAGAAAATGGTTTTTCTATGGCGCCCCCAAATTATTTGAATAAAAAATTTGAATATGAGGTATGAAAGTTTTTTTTGATTAAAATTTTAATTTTTTTTTTTTTTTTTATTTTTATTTTTTTTTTTTTTTATTTTAATTTTTTTTCAAACCATTTGATAATATTTTTGTTATTAAATCAACAAAATAATTAAAAAAAAAAATAATTTGATTTAATGTATGTGAATTAAGATATTTTTTGTTTTGTTTTTGTTTTTATTTTTTATTATTTATCTTTATTTTTTTATTAAAACTCTTTTAATTTTTAAACAAAATATCTTGATTTTTTTCTTTCTTTTTTTTTTTTTTTTTGTTGTTTTTTTTCAAAATTTTTTCTTTTTTTCGTAATTTAAAAAATTATACATAAAAGGGTTACCCTTTACTAAATTTGGTGTTTGTTTTTTTTTTTTTTTTTTGTTTTTTACATATATTCTTTTTTTTCTTTATATATACAAATATTAATTAGATCACACAATTCTCACCCCTTTTTTTTTTTTATTTGTTTTTTTTTTATTTTTTTATTTTTTTGGGTGGATAAATAATTGACCTATTTTTTATAGTTATTAATTTTTTTTTTTTTTTTTGAAAAAAGTACACAAAAATATAGAGTCGTTAGTCAATTTTTAATGTTAATTAAAAATGACTACAACTAACACCTCTATATTTGGACAAAGAGTTAATAATAGTAAATTTAATAATACCAGTAACAACAGTAATAATACAAGTAATATAGCCAAACCACAAGCATCATCATCACAACAACAACAACAACAACAACAAAAACAACAATCACAACCACCATCAACACCACCACCACAACCTCTGTTACAAGGAAATGAAGAGATTTGTGCTGTTTGTAAATCAAAGAATGTTCAAGTTTGTACTGGTTGTTTAATGGTTTATTATTGTGGTGCGGAGCATCAAAATTTAGATTGGGCAAATCATAAACCTTTTTGTTCAGGATTAAACAGAAGAAATGATCTTTTAGATAGAGCTGAAAAATCAAAAGATTTAAGAAAGAAATTACAATCTGACATTTATTCAAGTGGTAATAGAATATCAAATAGTACAACCACATCAACAACTAGTAATAGTACAAATAGTATCAATAATAGTATCAAGAGTGGTGTTGGTGGTGGTGCAACACCCCTTTGTGGAAGTAGTAGTGGTGTTATGGCACCTGAAAGAAAATCTATTGCTATTACAAATATAAAACATTTACAACAACAATTACAACAAACACAACAAACACAACAAGCTCAACAAACACAACAAACGAATACCAGCACACCAACATCAAGTTTGAGTAAACCAGCCACAAGGAAAACACCAGCATCATTTAATAAACCACCACCACCGTCACCTGGTGATAATACACCAATCACTCAATCACCATCATCATCTTCATCGTCATTAACGTCATCATCACCATCATCATCGTCATCATCATCATCATCGTCATCATCATCAATAACAAATAATGGTAATATTAATATGAGTGGAAGTAGTGGTGGAATAAAGGCACTTCAAAATCAATTACAAAATTCTTTAAATAATAAATCACCATCGAATACAAATACAAATACAAATACAAATACAAATACAAATACAAATACAAATACAAATACAAATACAAATACAAATATAAATACATATACAAGCACAAATACAAACACAACTTCAACTTCACCAAATCCATCACCACCATCATCAACATTCGTTCCAAACAGCAATATGAGTGTTAGTAGTGGTAAATCAAATTTAAATATATCATTAAAATCATCAACATCATCTTCACCTGTAACATCAACCTATTCATATAATAACAATAGTAATAATATTAATAATTCAACTGAAACTGCAACCTGTATCAATAATAATAGTAATAATAATATAGAAAATTTGGATAATAATAATAATACCAACGAAGAGAATGGTATGAAAAATATAAAAAATAAACTTAGCCAAATAAATTTTGGAGCTCCGCCTCCATCATTTAAAAAACCGACATCTAAAATCATTGAAAATGAAGATAATAATATTAATAATAATGATGGTACATTAAAACAATCATCATCCAGTGATTCAATTAATCTCAATAATAATAATAATAATAATAATAATAATAATAATAATAATAATAATAATAATAATAATAGTAATAATAATAATAATAATAATAATAATAGTATAGTAAATAAGAATACATCATCGACAAGTAATACACCACCAAGAAAACGTAGTAGTGGCGGTAGTAATAGTAGTATTGGTAGTAATGGAAATAGAATTGGTTTCATAAAGGAGCATAAAAAGAATCAATCACTACCTGATAGTTTGGCTGACTTTTATCAAAGTAATAAAAATCAAAGTAATGGTTATGAGAGTTTGCTAGATAATAATGACTATGATGATAATATCAGTAATAGCAAACCACGTGGATATGGTAGTTTTAATGAAAATGATAATATTCATGAGCAGGATAGCGATAATAATGATAATGATGAAGATGAAGATGAAGATGATGATAGCTTTAATGGTAATAGTGAGCTTAAGAGGAATAGAAATAGACCGACAGGTTTGAGAACTAATAATAGTGCAATATTCGAATGGGAGAGTGGCACAATTGAATATTCAGCAAATAACCCTAATCAACATAAAAAATTGGGCGTTGGTTCAAGAGGTGGTAGCTCATTTTCCAAAGATATACAGTCAACAAATACTACCAACACTGATGATAATCAACCAGGTTCAATATTAAATTCAAATTCAAATTCATCAGATGATTTACAACAACAACCACAACAACAATCACAAATATCAGCGGGTGTTGGAAGAATTGCTGGTAAATTTAGAATGATTGGTGGCGATATCAAAAAGAAAGCAGCAATCGTTGGTACTTTAACTAAAAATAAAGTATCAGAAGTTACGTCAAAATCAAAATCATCAACAAGTGTAAATAATAATAATACCGATGATATTGATAGTAATAGTAATAATAATACCAATAATATTATTACCAATAATAATGATAATATAATATTTGGAATACCATTAGAGGAGGCAGTTAAAAAATCAGCAACATTACATCCATTGATACCAGATATTATTTATAAATCCATTGAATACATTAGAGAGAAAGGCATTCAAGAGGAAGGTATATTTAGATTGAGTGGTAGCGCAAATGCAATAACATTATTAAAGAATGAATTTGATCGTGGTGTTATAGTTGATCTTTATCAACAATTGGATCAACATGTTGTATCTGGTATTTTGAAATTATATTTACGTCAAATTCCAGAGACTTTATTCACTCAAAACTTTGGTGAAGAATTGGAGGATCTACGTGTAGGTGGTAATTCATCCGATGCAATATCTAAACGTATTGCAGGTTCAATTACTTTGTTACAACGTTTACCTGAATCAAATAGATGTATATTACATTATCTTTGTAATCTATTAAATGCAATATCATTTGAACCATCAACTAAAATGGGTACCGTAAATTTGGCTATCGTTTTCGCTCCAACTTTAGGTGTCTCTGTTGAGGTTATGACTTGTTTAATCTCTTATTATGATGATATATTTGGTGTTCAAACTTATAGTTATAATTCTTAATTAACAACAACAATAGCAAGCAACAACAAGAATTAACAATTATAAATAGTTTTTTAAAATTAACACAATCATTTGTAATTACATATGGAGTTGTATAATAATAATAATAATAATAATAATAATAATAATAATAATAATAATAATAATAATAATAATAATAATAATAATAATAATAATAATAATAATAATAATAATAATAATAATAATAATAATAATAATAATAATAATAATAATAATAATAATAATAATAATAATAATAATAATAATAATAATAATAAAATATTGCCAATAAAATCCTAATTTATTTATTTAATTTGTATCGAGTCTATTGTTTCAACTAAAATGAGTTTAACTTCTTAACATTGGAAACAGGGATCCTTATATGTTTTTTAAAAAAATGGACTTAATTTTTTTTTTTTTTTAAGATGTGTTGTGGTAATTGTTTGGGTAACACAATGGTATAGGTTTGAGTTGCAGTTTTTGCAGAAACTTCAGATTTTCTATTACCATGTTGAAAATTTCAGTATTTTGGCTTTTTATTAATATATTGTTTTTTTTTTTTAATAACCTCATCTAATTCGATGTGTTCGAATCTAGTTTTTATTTATTAATTATTTAATTTAAAATTTTTTTTCTGTGACCACTTTAATTCGTGGTATGGCCAAGACTTGCACCAAAGCCATGGAGGCTGTGTTATTCAGTGTGAAACCACTTAGCATACTAATATATTGTTTTTTTTTTTTTTTTTTTTTTTTTTTTTTTTTTTTAATTAGTTGTAGAGGTTGTTTAGTGATGTGTTGTATTGTATTAGGTGCTTGGGTAGTTTGATGGAGTGTAGTTTTGAGTTTCAGTTTTTGCTGAACCTTCTGATTTTTAGTTGAAATTTGGGTATTCTCATGATTTTTTACTAATAGATTGTTCATTTTTCTTATCAATCTGTTGATGTCGTTTAGGGTTTTATCCCATGCGGCGTGTTGTAACTTTTTGAGTTTGTTTGTGATTTGTTGCATATTTATTATTGGGGCGAATTCGTTATGGATTGTTTTATTTCTTCTCGTCCATATCATTTCGAAAATAATTGCAATTGTATTTCCTATCAGAGGGTTTGATAGCCGGTTTGGTTCCATGCGAAACCTGTATTGTTTGATTTTTCCAGTATTTTATCTATTATTTCTTGCGTTTTTTTTAGGTGGGAGTTACATTTGAAAAATATGTGTTCTGCTGTTTCTTCTTGGTTGCAGAATACACAGGGTTTACCGTATAACTTGGGGAGGGCTTTGGGTAAGTATCTCCAGATTAAGTCTCTGCCTTTGATAGACATTAGTCTTTTTGCTTCTAAGAATGGTACCACGTAAAGGGGAAATAATGTGTCTTTATCTGGCTGGTAACATTTGGTGTTAATTACAAACAGTGATATTTGATACTTGTGTTAACATTCAAACCAGCACCTTTTTGAATTGATACTTTGGGGTTGATATTTTTTTTTTGATATTTTTAGTTTGATATTTTAATTTGATTATTTTTTTTTAATTATTTTTCATTTTTTTTTTTGATTTTTTTTTTTTTTTTTTTTTTTAAAAGCCGGATTTTTTTTGCAAAATTTCCTTTATTCTAAAAAAAAAAGAGTATCAAAATGAATTTGAAAAAATGAATTGTTGATAGTTGTTTGTAATCTGTACACAAATGAGAAATAATGTGTCGTGTGGTTGGTGATTTTTGATGTTAATTACAAATAATGATATTTGATACGGGTGTTAACATTTGAAAGTGGCACAACGAAAATGAAAAAAAACTGCGTTTTTTTTCATTTGGTCGATATTTTTTAATTATTTATTATTATTTTTTTTTTATTTTTTTTAGAAATAAAAAGTGATAGTTGTTTGTAATCTGTACACAAATGAGAAATAATGTGTCGTGTGGTTGGTGATTTTTGATGTTAATTACAAATAATGATATTTGATACGGGTGTTAACATTTGAAAGTGGCACAACCTTCTTTTATATATTGTGGATCGGCTAAAAAAAATTTTTTTTCATCATTCAGCCCAGATAGCTCAGTCGGTAGAGCGCAAGGCTTTTAACCTTGTGGTCGGGGGTTCGAGCCCCCCTTTGGGCGTAAATTTTATGTAAGTCCCATATGTGGACACAGGTTCGAATCTCTACCTTCCTTCTCCCTTCATAACAACAAACTCACACCAATCTTCAATCCACCCTCCATCCCAGACACAATTATACATGGATACTACCACACGATAGAAGACTTCAAATGGTCCTACCGCGACATTAACCTAGACCTCCATAGAACCGAAGCATATCGTAACTACATATCCATAATACTACACAACATCTGGACTTGGATTTGCAAAATAACCTTCGACCACTCGAATTCCATTCAAGAAAAAGAACTGATCAAATCCCAGCAAATGAACTATGAAATAGTCAACTCTCAATGGACAAAACTTATCAACATGGAATACTCCAAGATCGCTCTCTCACTCAACACCCATGCAATCAAAACTGGCCTCACAACAACCACTCACAACACCATATGGAAAAAAAAAATCTCAAACTTAAATCACATATGGAACTGCCACCACATCCCAATCACAAAACCACTAACATTCTACTAAAAAAACCCCTCTAAACATATACTAAAAACATATAAAAAATAAATAAATAAACATTTTACAAATAGCGTATTGCTATATAATAAAAAAAAAAAAAAATCTCTACACCACCGGGGGCTTAGCGTGGTGGTTCCACGCTGAATCACAAGCCTCCGTGGTCAAGACCTTGGGTTCGAGTCTTGGTCATACCACGAAGTAACGTGGTCATAATTAAACCCTCATTATTGGAGGCTATACGTAGTGGTTCTGCGCTGAATCACACAGTCTCCGTGGCCTTGGTTCGAGCCTTAGGTCATACCACGAAGTAACGTGGTCATAAATAACACCAGGTATATTATAAACACATGGACAAAACTCATCAACATGGAATTTGCCAAGTCGGCCTCTCTCAACAACATTTTCAACCAAAACCAACCTCAAAAACATAGGAAATCACTTATCTTCACCTCTTATGGGAATTCAACTTTCTTAATTTTTAGTTAAAAATCCAAAAATTTATTCAAGAGAATGTATTTTTTATTATTATATTTTTTTGAAAAAAAAACTATTTTTTGCAATTTAAAAATATTTCATTTAATTCTTTTCTTTTAAAAAATTCATTCAAATTATTATTTTTTAGGTTCAAAATTAAAATTGAAAAATTAACTAAATAAAATAACCATAATACTATAAATAAATAATATATTTTCATATAAAAAAAAAAAAAAATTTATGTTAATTTTAATTTTTCTATATATGTTAGAAATTTTAAAAAAAAATTTTTATTATATTCGATTATTACCAATAAAAAGAGAGGTTACAGTAGTCGGTATATGTGATTTTGACAAACTTTGTGAAAATCTACGGCCGAATCTCAAGATAGTAACAGACTCTGGAATTGTTCCCTGTGGTATTGGTTTATCATAGTTTTTATTGAATTCTACCGTTTTTATATTGTTTGGAAGTGTACCAGGTTCAATTGTTTGATTAAAAGAGATACCAAAAGTTAGGGTTTCAACATTTGAAGGAATTGAATTTGGTTCAATTGGTTGATTAAATGATGAGGATAATTTTAAAACCTGAACTGATAAAGGAATATCACCAGGCTTTAGAGGATAGTTAAAGTCAGAGCCAAACTCTAAATATTTTACAAAGCAAGGAAAAGAAAATTTGGAAATTGGTTGTAAAGAGTCATAAAAATAGTTTTCAACAGTAACAGGTATTGAACCCCCAACCAATATTTGATTATAAAATTTACCAAGTTTAAAGTTTTTAATTGATTGAGGTAATAGATATGGTGGTAATAGTTGATTGAAACTATCACCAAATAATAAAGTAGTAACAGAGTTTGGTATTACATCAATTGTTAGTGGTTGATTAAATAATTTACCAAATTCTAAATATTTTACAGTGTTTGGAATTGATCCAGGAAATAAAGGTTGATTAAAGTCATTACCAAATTGAATGGATGTTAATGATGAGTTTGTTAAGACACCAGGTAATATTAATTTGTTCCATTGATCTCCAAATTTTAATGTGGTAATCAATGGTGGTAGTAAAAAGTCTGATGGAATATTATATCTACCAATACCATTAATACAAACACTTGATAAATAATCCCTATAGGGGTATATTAAAAATGATATTAAATCATCAAATGTTTTTTCACCACTCTTTAATTGATTATTAAAAATTTCTAAATGGTACATTATTATTTTCCTTATATAAATATTCCTCCAAACTTTAAAAAATAAATTATTAAAATAATTTTCATTGACATTGAAATTATCTATAACTTTATAAATTATTAATTTTTTATTCATTATTATTATTAGGTTATTGTTGTTGTTGTTGTTGTTGTTGTTGTTGTTGTTGTTGTTGTTGTTGTTGTTGTTACTTTTTTTGGATTGAGTTTTAAATATTTTTCCTTTTTTTTTATTTATTTTTAAAAAAAAAAGTGGAGATGGATAAAATTATTATTTTACTAATAATTATTTTTTTTTTTTTTTTTTTTTTTTTTTTTTTTTTTTTTTTTTAAAATAAATTAATTATTTTTTTTATTATATAGTTGATATTAAATACAAAAATTTTTATACATTAAATTTTTTTTGAAATTGGTTTAATATTTTTTTTTTTTTATTTTTTGGAATAAAAATAAAAAAAAAATAAGATAAGATATTTAATTTTTATTATTTTTTTTAGTTGTTTAAAAAAATTAAAAAACTAAAAGACACTTGGTAAGATTTCATTTTTATATTGTTAAAAAAAAAATAAAAAATAAAAAAAAATAAAAAAATAAAAAAATAAAAAAAATAAAAAATATAAAAATAAAAAAAAAAAGAGTGAGGATTAACGACATTTTTTTTTGTTTTCATAACAAAAAAAAAAAAAAATTCCATTTTACTATTGTATATAGATTTAACCAGAGATTTTTCTTTTTTTAGAAAAAAATATGGCAGATTTATCCAAATAAAGAATTTCATGTTCAGTTGGATCAAACTTTTTTAGTTCAACTTTTTTATAATATTGATTTTGGTAATATATGGTATTGATTATGAGAACTTCAAAATAGATTCATTGAACTTATTCGAAATGGTAATAAGGAAAATAAATTATTATTTTTGGAAAATTATAAATAATTAATAAATTAAATATTTTTTATTTTTATCTTTTTTTATTTTTCTTTTAAAATTATCTTTTTTTTATTGTATTGCATCATGTTTATTTAAATGAATCAAAATGAAAAAAAAAATTATATTTTAAAAAGTTATTTTTGTTCAATATTGTCTCATTTTTAATTATTGGTTGTCAGAAAATAAAAAAAAAAATAAAAAAAAAATAAAAAAAAAATTATTATTTCATATTTAAAAAAAACATTTAATTTTTTTTTTTTTTTTTTTTTTTTTTTTTTTTTTTTTTTTTTTTTTTTTATTTTTTTTTATTTTCAAATTTTTTTTTTCTTTTTTGTTTTTTTAAATAAATTTAATTGGTGGAAATCATATGTTTTTTTATGAGAAAATGAAATGGAAAACAATGAGCAACCATTAATGTTAAACGATGTAAATAATTCAATAATAAAAACAACTACAACAGCTACAACCTCTACTACGACAATAATGACAAATTCATCATCACTTATCGATTTTTTAGTTTTAAAAGTTGAACAGTTAAAATTACAATCTCCACTTGTTGAAAGTTATAATGAAGTAGTGAGTTCGAATATTGATAATTATTTAATATCAGGTGGGCTTTGCAATATTCCAAAATATAAAGATGCCTTGAAAATAAAAATATTACAAGACAAAAATAAACTACCTTTATCAAATGTATATTTAGTATGTATTTTCACATTCGCATTTTTTTTTTTTTTTTTTTTCATTCCCAAAATGTTAATAAATTGAAAATATATATAAACCATTGAATAGAAATTAAATGAATTATTTCAAAGTGGTGAAAATTCAATTTTAATAACTGGATCAATTATTTGGAAAGATGAAAAGAATGGATTATTGGGTATTGAGATTTTAGAGATTAGAGATGTTCAATCAACAACAGACTGTAATAAAAAGTCTATTAAAATTCCAAGTGAACTAAAATCAATATCGCAATATCAAATTAAAGCAACCATTAGTGTATTTGAATTTTCCAAAAGTATGATTAGAGATGTTAACTATTATGATAAAGGCGATTTCATAAGAGCTATCATCCTATCAGTTAATAGTGAAACAAGTGATATCCAATTAAGTTTTGATATTTCAAAAATTTCAAATATAATTTATTCAATCTATTCAAAAAACAATAATAATTATAATAATAACAATAGTGATAAAAATGGCCGTGATATAAATGACTATAAATTTTTAGGGAAATTTAATCCACCTTTTGAAAATTTCTCAATTAATTCAAGCGATGGCAATAATAATAATAATAATAATAATAATAATAATAATAATAATAATAATAATAATAATAATAATAATAATAATAATAATAATAATAATAATAATAATAATAATAATAATAATAATAATAATAATAATAATAATAATAATAATAATAATAATAATAATAATAATAATAATAATAATAATAATAATAATAATAATAATAATAATAATAATAATAATAATAATAATAATAATAATAATAATAATAATAGTAATAATAATAATAATAATAATGGTAATGAAAATGATAGTAACCAATATGATAAAAGTCAATTTGGTTTTACAAATATAGTTAATATGTTGGAAAGAGACCAATTATTTTCGAATCCTTGGTCATGTGAATCGATTTATAGCTCATTAAATTTACTTCAATTAGATTCAATGATACCTTATAATCTCATACCAAATGATTTAAAGAAATCATTGAGATCAAACCAAAATTTCATTTGGGCCCAAAGTTCGTATGTATTAATACCTTTAATAATTTTATTCTATTTCATATGATTATTATTGATTCTAATATGTTTTTTTTTTTTTCTTACTATTTTTTAAAAAAAAAAAAAGTGTAAAAAGTGGTATTAAATATGCAAAATCAGGACAATATGATAAAGCAATAACTTATTATAAGGAAGCATTAAATATTGATCGCGATCATAAGGATGCATATGTTGCATTAGGTGCTGTATTTGCCAATACATCACAATTTGAAAAAGCAATTTTCAATTTTAAAGAGGCATTGAAAATCGATCCAAATGATGCAAATGCTGATAAATATTTTAAAGCTACCATAATTAAAATGAAAGATTCTGGTTATTCGATATCTGATTGTTTAAAATCTATAGGTCCAACTAGTAAATCCTTTGATGCTCATAAAAATATTCAAGATAGTCATAGTAAAGACAATAAATATAGAGAGAATAATTTATCATCTTCATTAATTAAAAAGGATAAATTAAAACAATTATTACAAAAGGAACAAGAAGATAGTGATGGTGATAGAAAATATAGAAAAAAGTCAAAGAAAAGAAAAAAAGAAAAATATGATTATGATTACAACACAAGTGATGAAGATGAAAGAGATCGCTATGAAAGTAAAAGAAGACCTAGGTCAAGATCTAGATCAAGGTCAAAGTCAAGGTCAAGTTCAAGAAGCAATAGCAAACATAAATATCGTATAAAAGAAAAAGATAAGAAAAAAAAGAATAGAGAAAAAGAGAAAAAATATAGAGACAAAAGTAGAAGTGGAAGTAGAAGTAGTAGAAGTAGAAATAGAATTAAGTGTAAAAGCAGGAGTAAGAGTAGAAGTAAAAGCAGAAGTAGAAGTAAGAGTAGGAGTAGAAGTAAAAGAAGGGACAGACATAGTAGTAAAGATAGATATAGAAATAAAAGCAAAGATAGAAAAGGTAGAGATAAAAATAGATAAAATACCAAAATCAATAAACTACCCTGACATTTTTTAGTTTCATTCATTTTTTTTTACCAAATTTTTCAAATTTTAAAACTTTACTTTCCATTTTTTTTTTTTTTCGATTTGAGAAAGTTAAATAATAAAATAATTAAATATAATAATCAATGAAAAATTATCCATACCACCATCAAATAAGATCACTGTCAAAAAAGTACAAAAATCAAGAAAAATTAAAAACAACAATAAAACTTAATGAAAGATATCGATAACTATTAAACAACCTTTTGAATATTGTTAACCTATTAGCAATTGAAAAATCAAAGGAGTTAAATTGTTTAGATTTTATTGGTTCATTATATAGATTATATGTAGACTCTATGGTCAGAAAGACAAAATCTTCAGACTTTAAAAATGTGCGGGTTGGCCAAAAGACTGGATAGATATTAATATTGACAATGGAAAGCAATTGTTTTATCCTGAAATCTTACTAATGTTTTTACAAATAAAAAGTAAAAAAATTTTAAATAAAAAAAAAAGAAAAATCAATAAATTGATATTTGCCCTCAACAAAATAAAAACCATCTAAAAAAGGATTTTTTATAATTAAAACAAAATTAAAAATAAAATTAAAAATAAAAATAAAAATAAAAATAAAAATAAAATTAAAATTAAAAATAAAAATAAAAATAAAAATAAAAATAAAAATAAAAATAAAAATAAAAATAAAAATAAAAATCATAAAAAATAAAAGGGGTTCGCAATGGCATTTTTTAGGTTCAAAGAATAATTTTACCCAAAGGTGATTTAGATAACATTTTAACCTTTTTTTTTTTTTTATTTATTTGTAAAACTTTAAAATTATTACAAAAAAAAAAAAATAATAATTATGTTGTAAAAAAAATCCTGGAAGATATTTATAAAAACACTTTTTAATCAAATAAACCTAACCTTAAAAAATTTCCAAATTTATTTATTTAAAAAAATAATAATTCCATGTAAAATGAATAGTTTTCTACAAAATGATTTTAATGATTCTTTCAAATAAATTAATTTTTCTTTTTTTTTTTTTTTTACGGAAAATTAATAAACAATTCTTATTATTATTATTATTATTATTATAAATAATTCTTTATGAATTATTATAATAGAGTCCTCTTTAATTATTTTTTTAGGGCTGGTTTTTTATTTTGTTGATGATGTTGTTGTTGTTGTTGAGTAGAAGGAGGCTGAGCTAATGGGTTCATATTAGCGTTTGGATTTGAAGAATATTTTTCCCAAGGCGAAGTGGATGACATTTTATAAACTATAATTTTCTTTTTTTTTTTTTTTTTTTTTGATTTTATTTATTTGAAAATTAAAAAATATTACAAATAAAGGAGTTTTATAACTTGAAAGTTATTGTTTCAGAGTTTTTGACAAATTGATTTGATGAAAAAAAAATGGTTAATATAAAAAAATTAAAAAAATTAAAAAAAAAAAAATTTAATTTTGAAAAAATCTTGAAAATTTCAAAAATTAAATTTAATTCAAATAAAAAAACCCATCAATTTTGCTATGTTTTCAAAAAAAAAAAACTCATTCAAAATAAGTAACCTTATTTAAAAAAAAAACAAAAACAAAAACAAAAACAAAAAAATAAAAAAATAAAAAATAAAAAAATAAAAAATAAAATAATTTAAGAATATTAATTGGATTATGAAAAAAAAAAAAAAATAAAATAAAAAAAAAATATATATAAAATGTTGTTATAATAATTATAACTTTCATACCTCGCCCCCCCCCCCAAGGTTTTTTTTTTTTTTTTTTTTTTTTCAACAATAAATTTTTATTAAACACCCACTATTTTGATGTTTTGATATCACTCTCGATCCGATTTCAGTTGGATTTTTGTTTTAACATTTTTGTGGCATAACTTTTTTTTGTGTAAGTTGAAAAAATCTTTTTTTTTTTTAACTTTTTTTTAATTTTTTTTTATTAAATTAAATTTTTAATTGAAAAAAAAAAAAAAAAAAAAAAAAAAAAATATAAAAAAAAGAATTATTTTTTATTTTCATTCCAATTTAATACTCTCTTCTCATCAAACCATATCAACAAAATGTCATATCCAAACCAAGGGTTAGTATAATTGTTTCCCACCACTCATATTCAAAGAGTGACATCACTCACCCATATTAATTTTTTTTTTTTTTTTTCAATACACATTTGTTCTTTGTTTCACTTTTGATCACAAAAACAAATAATTAAAAACCTCAAAAAAAACATCAGTTATCCACAACAATCATATTCACCACAACCAGGCCAATATGGTGCACCACAACAACAAGGATATCCACCACAACAAGGATATCCACCACAACCAGGCCAATATGGTGCACCACAACAAGGTTATCCACCACAACAAGGGTTTGTATTTACAATATTTGCATTCAATTATTACCAACTATAATATTCAATTATAAATATTTCCAGCTTTAATATACTATAATTATTTATTTTTTATATTCACTATATTATAATTATAATTATTATTATTATTATTATTATTATTATTATTTTTATTTTTATCCATTATTATGTCTATTACATTTATTTAAGTCATTTGAAATTATTAATTTTTTTTTTTTTCTTCAAATAATATATTAATTTTTTTTTTTTTTCTTCAAATAACAATTAGTTATCCACCACAACAAGGTTATCCACCACAACAAGGTTATCCACCACAACAAGGTTATCCACCACAACAAGGCTACCCACCACAACAAGGTTACCCACCACAACAAGGTTACCCACCACAACAAGGTTACCCACCACAACAAGGTTATCCACCACAACAAGGTTACCCACCACAACAAGGTTATCCACCACAACAAGGTTATCCACCAGTTGGTGTTGCACCAGTTGGATTTGTACCAGGTTTTGTAGTTGGATATAATCAAGGTTATTTTGTTGGTGCAATCACTCATGATTGTAAACATGACGCAGAAGTATTAAGAAAAGCAATGAAAGGTATTGGTACAAATGAATCTGATTTAATCAAAGTTTTAGCCAATAGAAATTGGGCAGAGCGTGAACAAATCAAGAGAGAATTCTCTGCCAAATACAGCAAGGATTTAATTCACGATATTAAATCTGAAACCAGTGGTAACTTTGAGAAATGTTTAGTTGCCCTCTTAACCGAACCAGCTCACTTTGATGTTGAACAAATTCACGGTGCTTGTGCCGGTGCTGGTACCAACGAGAATACTTTGATTGAAATTTTAATCACTCGTAATAACGCTCAAATGGAATACATCAAACAAATCTTCAAGACTAAATATGGTAAATCATTGAAGGATCGTCTCGAATCCGAAGCAAGTGGTGACTTTAAGAAATTATTAGAGAAGATCACTGAACCAAGAGATGAATCACCTGTCATCAATCCAATGCAAGTTTCAAAAGATGCTGAAGATCTCTACAAAGCAGGTGAAGGTAAAATCGGTACTGATGAAAAGGAATTCATCAAGATTCTTACCAATCGTTCATTACCACATATTGCAGCCGTCGCTGGTGAATACATTAAACATCACAAGAAACACTCACTCATTAAAGCAATCGATTCTGAATTCTCTGGTTCAATTAGAACTGCTTTAATTGCTATCGTTTCATATGCTCTCAATCCATATGGTTATTTCGCTGAAATCTTAAACAAATCAATGAAAGGTGCTGGTACAAATGATAACAAACTCATTCGTACTGTTGTCTCTCAAATGCATAACATGCCACAAATTAAAACAGCATATTCAACTATCTTCAAGAATTCATTATCTCATGATATTCAAGCCGATTGTAGTGGTGATTACAAAAAATTATTATTAGATATTATTTCTTAAATTAATTTTAAAAATAATATTTTTTAAAAAAAAAAAAAAATCACAATTATTTATTAAATAAATTGTATTTTATATTCTCGTTTATTTGTATCCATATAATTTTCTTTTTTTTTTTTTTTCTCTCTCTAAATAAAATAATATTACCACTAAATTAATAGGAAATGATATTTTGGTGAAAAAAATAAAAAGAGAGAGTGGAATTGATTGAAAAAAAAAAAAGGTTTCATTTTTAGATTTTTTTTTTTTTTTTTTTTTTTTTTTTTGTTTCGTTTGTTGATATTAAAAAAAAAAACGATGGACACCAACACACTTTTATATATTGTAGTATTTGTTGCAATTGCCTATGCAATTAAAACATATATCTTACCAGAACCAGTAAAACCAGTTAAAAAACCAACTGTTGTAAAAGCACCAAAAAGACAACATAAAAAAAGTACTGATGGTTCACCAGTTTATTATACTGCTGAAGAAGTTTCAGTACACGATAAAGAAGATGACTTATGGTTAATTATTGATAAAAAGGTATAATGTTTAATTAAATTTTATTTTTTATTAAATTGTTTTTATTTCTAATATGTTTATAAAAAAAAAATAAAATAAAAAAGGTTTATGATGTCACAGATTATGTTGATAAACATATGGGTGGTTTAGCAATTATGAGAAATGCAGGTAAAGATTCAACTGAAGGTTTTAATGGTGAACAACATCCAATTAAAGTTAGACAAGTTTTAGAAGAATATTATATTGGTGAATTAAAACAATAAATATTTACATATACATAAATTTTTTTTTTCTCAATTTTATCTCTATTATTTTATTGGTTTTTTTTTAATTATTTTTAAAAATATTTAATTCATCAGATGATAAAGTTAATAAATATTCTTCATTTTGATAATTTATATGTAATAGATCAAAGATTTGGCCATTAGTCTCTATAATTTGAGAAAGTGAACCAGTTGTAGCATTCCAAACATTTACATATTTTGAGGGTTGGCCAGTTTCAAGTATTGCAGAAGAGGCTACATAGGCTTGTTTATTATGATTTGAGGTGAAAATGGTTGGTTTAAAAAAGGTGGCTTGTTTCATATCGGTATAGATTGTACGAACCTCTTGAATTGAACCTCTACCCATATGTTTAAAGATTACATGGCAATTCATTTGATAGGTCTTTGTTTTTAAGTAGGAGGTCATGTAATAGTTTGAAATTGGGTCATAGTTTATATTGATACATTGTCCCCTCAACGGGACTTGACTCTTTGAAAAGAAAGGTATCGGATGAGAGTTTGCATTGAAATCATAGGTTGAGGCATTGAATAGACAAGATTTATCCCAATAATCCAAACCATCGTTAGCCGATGAAAACAATCCACCTGTTTTGAAATCCCCTTCACCAGATAATGGTGTTAGAGACTCCGATTTCGAAACGTACAATAATTTAAAAACCGGTGAATCATCAGTATTCATTGGAATGGTTTGGATTGGTTTACTAAGATTTCTAATATCAAACATATGAGTTGAACCAAGCTCACTAGCATAGAAAATAAATTTATCATCTGAATCAAATTCACATGACCAGCCTGGATTTGATAGCTTGTAGGAGCAAACTTGACTGTTTGTATGAATATTTACCAATTTTACAGTTTTATCATTCGAAACCGTACAAACTATTTTTGGATCATTTTTATTTATCTTTACATCACGAATAAATCCATTATGTATATTTGGTATATAGTCTGAACTAGATGGATCAATAGAGGAGATTTTGGTTAAACCGAAATCAACTTGATTCTTTGTAAAAGATGCAACTATAATACCATTATCATCGGAAAAATCAAAAACTCTCGACCCCTTTACCTTATATCTAGAATGAATTTGAAAATTAATTGATCCATCAACTTCTTTAACAATAGGTTTAACTGTTTTTATTAAACTTGGTATCATAATTCTTTTTTGATTCATTATACAATTATTCGAATTATTTGAATTATTACTACTATTATTATTATTATTATTATTATTATTATTATTATTATTATTATTATTATTATTATTATTATTATTATTATTATTATTATTATTATTATTATTATTATTATTATTATTATTATTATTATTATTATTATTATTATTATTATTATTATTATTATTATTATTATTATTATTATTATTATTATTATTATTATTATTATTATTATTATTATTATTATTATTATTATTATTATTATTATTATTATTATTATTATTATTATTATAAATTGTAGAGACAATACCAACTGGTCTTTGTTCAATGGTTTTGTCTAATTTTGCCTTGTATCTAGATAATTTCATATTTAAATATTGAACCTCTCTTTCTTTTTCTGCCAATAGTTTTCTACAATTTAATGCATCATCAGTTGGATCGATAGAGAAAATACCAGTTGGTAAAAACAATGGAATTAATTCTTTTGGATATGATCTTTTTCTACACAATGGACAGATTTTATTTGATAACAATGCTAATAAATTTTTTTTTTTCATATTAATATAAATAGTTTATGAAATAAAAAAATTAAAAACTAAAATCAAAATCAAATTTTTACCTTTTTCAATACAAGATCTACCATATATATGACCACATTTCAATGTACATGCTCGGTGTGTACCTTGTTTATGAAAATAGTCGAAACAAATTGGACATGAAACATCTTCATCTCCATCTGATATCTTTCTCTTTAATGGTTTCTTTGGTTCTAAAATTTCACCATTTTGTTGTTGTTGTTGTTGTTGTTGTTGTTGTTGTTGTTGATCTCCAGTAAATAGACGGGTCACTTTTATAACTCTTTCACAAATTACATAGTTTTTCATATCTATTAATGCTTTTGCCGCTGATTCTTGATTATCATACTCTATAAATGCATATCCTTTTGATTTTCCAATTGCATCTTTACTCAAAGCAAGTGATTTAATATTACCAAATACAGAGAATGTTGCTCTTATAACATCCTCTGTTAAACTAAAATGTAAACCATCGACATAGATTCTAGATTGATCTTGTAGTGGGATTATATTTGTTGGTTGTTGTTTTGCTTGTGTCGGTGGTGGTTGCTGTTTTAATTCATTTACAAAAGGATTCAAATTATTATTGGTAGTTTTTGTAGTTGTTGTGGTTGTTGTGGTTGTAGTTAAATTATCTAAATTTTTATTGGAATTTATTATATTAAGGTTATTGTTGCTATTAATAGTGATAGAGGTATTATTTCTAGTGATTCCTTTATTGGCTAAATAATATTGAAACCTTTTTTCTTCAACCTGAAAATCTTCCAAATGGGGAGGTTTCGGTATTGGAGGATTTTTCTTAATTTTATTTCTTTCTAATATGGGTGTTGATGTCGCATTTGATGGCGTTGTAATTGGTGATGGTGTTGCTGGGACAGTTTCTAATGTATTACTATTATTGTTGTCGATGATTGACATACTGACATCTAAATTATTCCTATTTACAAGAGTTGAAACAATTGTGGTTGTAGTTGGTGGTGATTTATATTTACTATCTTCCTTTTCTTCTTTAAATATTATACCACTATCAATATTATTATCAATATTATTATCATTGTTTAAATTTTTAATGCTATTATTATCATTGTTTAAATTATTAATATTATTATTAATTTCAGGTTCACTTTTAATTGATGAGAAATCGTGAATGTCTGTTCCTACTTTTAATAATATTTGATTATTGTTTTCAGGATAAGAGGGGAGAGAACTCTCTAACTCTGAAATATCTTCTTCGTCAATAAAAAAATTAAAGTTTTCGCCACAATCTTCGTCATTGTCCTCTTCAAATCTTTGGTTTTTTGAAGACTCAAAGTTTGGAGTATTGGCGCTATTATTATTTCTGGATATTGACAAAGTGGTAGTTGAGATTGTAGTGGTTTTTGAATTTAAATTATTTTGATTTATTACACTAACTGAATCTTCATCTTCATCATCAAAGTCAAAATTAATATCCTCTATATATACTTTTGGTGCATAATTATAACCATTACTTTTACTGTCTGAAGGCTTAATAAAAGAGGATGACAAAGTTTTTGGTGAATATAATTGTTTGGTACTGTCATCATTACCACTATCACGACCATTGCTAACATTTCTGCAACTAAAATTGTTAATTATTTCTGGAACTCTTTTATATAAAGATTGATTATTTACAGTTTTTGATAAATTTCCAACGTTGCTATTACCTATTTGTTCATTTTGTTGATTAGTTTTTGTTTTTATTAATGAAGGTATTAGCTGAGGTGTTCTTGTTGGTTGTTGTCGATTATTATTATTATTATTATTATTATTATTATTATTATTATTATTATTATTATTATTATTATTATTATTATTATTATTATTATTATTATTATTATTATTATTATTATTATTATTATTATTATTATTATTATTATTATTATTATTATTATTATTATTATTATTATTATTATTATTATTATTATTATTATTATTATTATTATTATTATTATTATTATTATTATTATTAATTATGGATGGTGTGGGGGTTTTTATTAAACCTCTGTCAGAGAAAGACATTTACATTATGCGATGGTGGCCAGCAAAGCTCCAAACATATTTTCAAAAAAAAAAATAAAAAAAAAATGAAAAAAAATAAAAAAAATTGTTGGAATTTGATTTTTTATTAGAAATTAAAAAAAAAAAAATATATTTTCAGTAAAATTTTTTTATTGACACTTATTTGTAAAAACAAAAACAACTATTATTTAAGGGGCTTCTATTTTAAGGTATTATCTCTTTTTTTTTGTTTAAAGAAATTGTAAAGTTTTAGAATTTCTAAAAACTCTAATTGAATTTTGAATTATTAGATTGGTTAGAGAATCTTTTTTCTCTGAATATTTTTTATCATGATCTGATAGTATTGAATTATATTCTAATTTTGAATTATAAAAAGGTACAGGCGAAGGAAAATCAAAAGAGAATAATAGAAATTGAACCAATAGTAAAGCCATTCTACCATTACCATGTTCGAATGGATGAATTAGTGTGAATGAATGTAAGAACCAAGCTATTACACTGTAGATTGGAGTTTTAGCATTCAATAGATAATCTTGATGACGACTATTGAATTCTTTTACTAAATTACCAAGTTTAGATCTAATTTCTTTTGGTTCAACAAATATTTGATCATCGGATGATGCCCATTTATCTCTAAAGTCTTTAAATCTCTTTGGTCCAACCATTACCTCAGAATGCCATAGTATAATTTGTTCAATGGTTAAAAGTTGATTCTTCTTTTTATACATATCTTTCAAAACATTAAAGATATTTATAATTTCTTGGGTTTCTGATCTCTCCTTATTATCAGAGATTTGATCGGTTGTTGCCATATGTAATCCATGTGTGGTATGATCAAATATGATTTCGCTAACATTGTTTCCACTAATTTTACTAAAATTCAGATTGGAAAGTTTAATCAATCTAACAATGAATTGACATGCTGATGCATACCAAAACTCATTTGTTACAGACTTTTTAAATGGTTCATATGCTTCATTATATTCAACATTCTTTGGGAAAGAATAATTTTCCATTTTTGATTTTGCACTTAGTGTGACAAAATTATAAAAAACTGATGGTTGTTGTGATGAAGATTGAAAATCCATTTTTTTTTTTTTTTTTTATTAATTAATATATATAATTTTAAAAAAAAAGTTTATTTATTGATTTAATTTCCAAAAAAAAATAATAATAATAATAAAAAAAATAAAGGAAATTTTTAGTAGATTCACTTTTCAATTTATAAATTTTAAAAAAAAAAAAAAAAAAAAAAAAAAAATAGAAAATTATATTGTTTTATTGCCTAAAAAAGAATTTAGAATTAAAATATTAAAATTTCAAAACCCTTTTAGTTTTTATTAAAATTGATGTCAATAATTTCAAAAAATAAAAATAAATAGTATTTTTTTTTAAAATTTTTACTATCTTTTTTTTTTTTTCACAATATTTACCACACAAAAAAAACATTTACAGAATAATTGGACTCAAATAATTGTAAAAAAAATACTTTCACTATTAAACTATTTTTTTTATAATTTTGGTCTTTATTGTTTCAGTATTAATTTTTTGAAACCGGTTTAATTTGATAGTTCAACACCAATGGGAAATAATGTGTTGTTTATTAGAAATAGTGATTTTTGATACAGATGTTATCATTTACCAAACGTTCACCGTATTGATATGATATTTTTGGTTTCTTAAAGTTTGGTATTTTTTTACCTATAAAGTATTCAAATTTTTTTTAATAACTTCATCCATTAGGATGTGTTCGAATCATGTTTTTATTTTTATTAATTATTTTAATATAAATTTTATTTTCTGTGACCACGTTATTTCTTAGTATGAACAAGACTTGAGCCAAGGCCACGGAGGCTGTGAAAAAGTATTAAATTTTTTTTTTAATAACCTCATCTAATTGGATGTGTTCGAATCTAGTTTTTATTTATTAATTATTTAAATTCAAATTTTTTTTCTGTGACCTCGTTAATTTGTGGTATGACCAAAACTTGAACCAAGGCCATGGAGGCTGTGTTATTCTGTGTGAACAACTAAGCTATCACTCAATATTCAAATTAGAGCTGTGATATTCATGAAAAATATTAAGGTTTTATAGTGTAATTGGTTAGCACCCAGGACTTTGAATCCTGTAATCTGAGTTCGAGTCTCAGTAGAACCATTTTTTTAATGAGATTAATAAAGATCGCGGGTTCGAATCTGGTAGTGAGTAACACCACCGATGCGTCTAATAATAGGTAAAAAAAAAAAACCTGGTAGTGAGCACCAGTTCTTCAAACTCATTAGGAACTTCATATTATGTTAATGGGCTTTGAATGTGCCAAGAAAGCCCTTTCTCAAAACACCACATACTAGACCTATGAAATTGCAAACATATCGCATACAAAACCCTTATCCTTGTGCTAAAACCCAAAAAATAATTAAATAAACATTTTACAAATAGCGAATTGATAAATAATAAAAAAACACAACCCCATCATTTTAATTTTTTATTAATAGTTTTTATCATTAAAATAATCTGACTTTCTTCTTTAAAATCAATTTAAGAGAATCTAAATGTTCATAAGATTTGAATACTGAAGATAATTTAGGAGATTCAAGTAAAACAGTACCAGTTTCTTTTGTAATTCTCCAATCATCGGCATTCATATTAGAACCAATTTCATTTATTAATCTAAATTTTAATTCTGAGATAGTTTCATCAAGAGATGCTTCAATCTCAAATGATGTAAAGACAGTTTCTTTTGAGTCTGGTACAACATCAATGATTACATTAATTCTATGTGGTGATTTTTGGGCTTGTGCTGGTGATGCAGATATTGAATTTGTGAAAGAGGATTCACCGTCAAGAATTGATTGATTTTTAATAGGTGTCTTAGAAAAACTATCGACATTGTTGATTGATAAACTTTTTAATTTATCCATAAGTTCCTTTTCTTTTCCAATTTTACATAGTTGAACAGCCTTTGTTAGTAATCTAAGATATTGAACATCTTTAGTGATATCTCTATGAGTTTCTTTTTCAGTGTAGTTATTGATGATAAATATATTAGAATCTTGAACCGATAGATTGAAAGGTTTGGCCCTCATGATATCTTGATAATGATTTATAGTGATAGTATCAACAAAAGTAATGGCCAACAAAGGAGTAATACCAAGATCAATAACTTCCATAATCTTTTTTTCTATTTTCGTCAATGCATTAATTTCAGCGAAATTTATAATGGAGACAACAAAAATGAAACAATTGATACGATAGCAATCCAATGGTTGTTGAATTATACATTTATCTTTTGATACGCCATGATAAAGTGTTCCATCAGCTTTATATTTCAATGAAATGTCAGAATCGGTGAAGCCCCAGCTATCACACCATGCGATATCAAAATCGTGGAAAGATTGTTGAAGAGGATGAATATCTTGTTTCGACGAGAGGATTTCCTTCAAGGAAGTATTGCTAAATGATGTAGTTACATGAGTACCGATTGAACGATTTGTAATGAAATATTCCTCCAATTCATTGGTTGGGTTGAAAAGATTAACAAAGCCATTTAACAAAGTACTCTTACCATTACCAATACCACCTTCTACACCAATACAACATCTAAACTTTGATTTTAATTCACCTAAAAAATAAGAGATATTCAAAGCGACATGACCTTCATGAAGATTATCTTTATCATTTGCAATTTGGATGGTAAAGTTGATCTTTGATGGAAAATTTTCAATTTGACCTTTTTTAAACTCTAATATAATGGTCTCTTCATATGGTTCACCAAATACTAAATCATCTTTCAAATTAATTGTATAGCCAGAATAATATTTACTTGAACAAAATGTAACTTTAGTACCTGCTGGAATTAGTGATGCATTACCATCTGGTTTTATAACAACATCTAATAAAAGATTATTTTTAATTGAACTAGTTTCATTTGAATGGGGATAAACTTCAATATTTATTGGACAATTTGTTGGTAAAATTTTAGCATCATCTCCAATAGTATTGTTATTATAACCACTGCCTATTAATTTTTTAAAATCTTGACTTAGATTTTTACTTAATGGAATTACTTTTTGATCTGGTAAGAGTAATTGTAAATATTTAACAGATTCTTCAACATTAATACCACCAGCTAAGCCAAAGATTTCAATGTTATCCAAGCTTAAAATATCAACCAACTCATCACCTGATTCATCGGTTGATTCACCCGAACTAAAAATAATAATTTTTGAAATAATATCAGTTGACCAATCTGCTTCAATATTACTACAACATATTTTCAATGCTTCTCCTAATTTTGTTTCTTGATTATCTTTTGAAAATTTGACTAAATAAAATTAAGAATAAAAAAAAAGAAAAATTTTCAAAAATAAAAAAAAATTGTATTAATAAATTTTTTTTTTTTTTTTTTTTTTTTTTTTTTTTTTTTTTTTTTTATTTTTTTTCAAAAAGTAAATAAATATATATTAAAAGAGATAACCTACTTTCTTTTAAACTTTCTTTAAAAATATTTGGATTAGATTCAAATTCAAATATTGTATTTACATTATCATCATAGGTAATAATTTGAATTTGATTGCTTTTATTTGTTTTTTGAAGTTGGGTAACAAATGTTTTAATGATTAAATTATATGGCGACATTGTTGAAGATGTTTCAATTAAAATTGAATAATAAATTATATTACTAATAGGAGAAGAACATGTTTTAATTTCAGTTTTAAGAGCTTGTCTTTGAATTTTCGGAATATCTTTTAACATTTTTTTTTTTTTAATGTTATACTTTATTTTTTTGGATTGAAAAAAAAAAAAAAAAAAAAAATTATCTATTTATTTATTTTGAAAAAAAATTAAAATTTTACGTCATTGTTGTTCAAACTTAAAAAAATTAATAAAAAGATGTAAAAAACTGAGCCATTGACATAAAAAATAATTTTTTTTTTTTTTTTTGACAGGCGTTTATACGGGAATAAAAATTCTTTTAAAATTTTGAGTTTTTATTTTTTTATTTTTTTTTTTTACTTTTATTAATTATTGCCTCCAACAAATATATTTTAGCGGTCGTATAGTGTAGTGGATATTTAAAAAGATAAAAAGATAAATAGATAAATAGATAATTTTTATAAACATATATTTTAAATAAAGAGATGATTATCGATATTTAATTTGTAGTGGAGGATGGACCAAAATTAAATGTTAACTTAATATTGAACTCTAGCTATTTTTTTTTGAAAAAATATAAAAGGTTTTATAGTGTAATTGGTTAGCACCCAGGACTTTGAATCCTGTAATCTGAGTTCGAGTCTCAGTAGAACCATTTTTCAAAAAATCTTTAAAGTAAGATCGCGGGTTCGACTCTTTCGAACTCAGATTACAGGATTCAAAGAGTCTTGACCATGTTAACAACACTGACATCTTCGCGACCACCAACAACCTCAGAGGGACCCATTAACTACAATATCAGATCCGGGGGGCTTAGCGTAGTGGTTCCACGCTGAATCACAAGCCTCCGTGGTCAAGACCTTGGGATCGAGTCTTGGTCATACCACGAAGTAACGTGGTCATAATTAAACCCTCATTATTGGAGGCTATACGTAGTGGTTCTGCGCTGAATCACACAGTCTCCGTGGCCTTAGTCCGAGCCTTAGGTCAGACCACGAAGTAACGTGGTCATAAATAACACACCTCATAATCAACCGGAAAAAAGCTCGACTTCCAAAAAAAAAACAACAACAAAAAAAAAAAAACATGGTGATTAGAAATTCTAATCCCAATAATATTAAAAAAAAAAAAAAAAAAAAAAAAAAAAAAAAACTACAATATCAGATAGTATCCATAAACCATACTTCACTCTGGGGGCTTAGAGTAGTAGTTCCACGCTGAACCACAAGCCTTTGCAAACAATAATGTATCACATTTTTCATACTACAGTAAAATCAAAAAAATCAAAAACAGAATAGCAATCAAATACTGTATCCTTAGAAAATCACTTTTTAATAATGTGATGGTAGACTTTTTCATATAAAATTAAAATTTCATAAAAGAAAAATAATAATCACTTAAAAAAAAAAAAAACCTTTGGTTTTACAACCTTTACATAAATTGAAAGGGCCAAAAAAGGAAATTAGTATTTTAAAATAACAAAAAAAAAATAAAATTTTTTTTGCCTTTTTATTTTTTTATTTTATTTTTTTATTTTTTTATATATTTTTTTTTTATAATTTTTTTATTTTTTTTTTTTATTTTATAAATATAAAGCCAATAGCTATTATTTCTCATAAATATTTATTCATTTAATTTATTTATTTATTTTTATATATAAATTATTATTAATAATTTCGTAATGGGGGATATAAAATTCAAATATTTAAATCAGTGGAATGAACGACTCAAAAGAACCAACTCTTTAGTGAGTTGAAAAGATAATGAATCAAAAGGATTAATAAATCAGATGATTCAAGTAATAGGGTGGGTTATATAGACAAAAGTGATCCTTTGAAATCACTCAGTCAGAGTAGATGATTTAATAAGATGGGAAGAAATTTTCAATTAAAGGTCCAGTTAGAGAATGTAAGAAAATCGCTGTGACAAAGATAGATCTTGGGGTATCAGAAACAAAAAAAACGAATAGATATATTTGTTTAGAATGAAGTAATTGAAATCAACGAGCTAAATTGGGCTATAATAAAGGAGCTGGACTCTTCCACTAGCGCAGATCATATCATGTTTAGAGATGAGTAGATCAAAATTATCATTCAATGAAAGATTAAATATGTGGTGGTCAATAAGGTTTAAGACCAGATCATGTTTAGAGTCTAGTAGATTGAAGTTTTCATTCAATGAAAGACTAAACAAGAATTAGAGGATCAGATAGATAATCGCTCTAATTAATTCAGGATGTTTGCATAGCATCATCAATAGTGAACAAGAGTTGGAGGAAAGAGAATTGCAATGTTATGGTAACAAACACAATTGGTCCTTCAAGAATCAAATGTTCATCAATAGTCGATGTTGAAATTTAGTTCACATCGAAACAAGAATGAGTCATAATGAAAGGTGAAGTTTCATGTTTTAGACCCATATAAATAATAGAGTTAGACTTTCTTTTTAGGATCGTTGAGATTCAAGGGTGAGGAAGAGAAACTGTCAATTATCAATACAGTACACCAAAGTTCAAGAACACACAGATCATGTTTGGATTCTAGTAGATTGAAATTGTCATTCAATAAAAACTTAACATGAGGATGTTGGTAGGTCTAACAAGGTTCAAGAACGGATAGATCATGTCATGTTTGGAGTCTAGTAGATTGAAATTGTCATTCAAATTAAAGATTAAACATGAGGATATTGGTGAAAAAATATGGCGTAAGAGATACAGATGCTTGCATAATATCATCAATAGTGAACAAGAAGTTGAAGGAAAGAGAATTGCAATGTTATGGTAACAAATGCAATTGATTCTTCAAGGATCAAATGTTCAATCAATAGTCGATGTTGAAATTTGGTTCGCATCGAAACACGATTTAAAATGTAAGATACAGTTTCACATTTTAGATTCAGTTCAAAATTGATTATAGGGTTAGACTTTTTAGGATCGTCGGATATTTGGTTTGAAAGAAATACAATTAGTAAGAGATTCAAGGTTGAAGAAGATAAACTCTTATCATATGGTCTGATAATACCATTGGTCGATTATCAGTATAATGGAACAGAGTTCAAGAATGCACAAATCTTATCATACTTGGAGACTAGTGATTTGAAATTATCGCTCAATGAAAGTTTAAACATGAGGAAGATATTGGTGGGAACTCAACACAAATAAGGTTTAGAAGTTCGAAATAAATTAAAGTCAAAAATGAATTCTAATAATAGTAATAGTAATAATAGTAATAATAATAGTAATAGTAATAGCAGTAATAATAGTAATATTAATAGTAGTAATACCATTACTTTTTTTTTTTTACCTATGATAAGACGCAAGGTCTATCGGCGGTGTTAATTAAATAAATTATCTTTATTGTTTACTTTTTAAATTTTTATATATTTGTGTTGGTTATAATTTGGGTATAACCATTTGTTATTGTTTTTGTTATTATTTTTTTTTTTAAAGCTTCAATGTTGTTTCTATTATAGAATTGGAATTGGATTCGTTGGACTTGGCCAAGAATTGTTGAATTTGATTTTAAAAGATTTATGTTTTTTTTTTTTTTTTTTTTTTTTTTTTTAAATATTAATGATTATTGTTTGACCTTAGTCTTTAACAATAATAAAGTTTATTATTTTTTAATAGTTAATTTAATTAATGTTCATTATATGATGCTTTTACATTTATATGAAAAAGTCAACAATCACATTATTAGGGAGAGATTTTCTTAATATACAGTATTTTTTTGAAATCCTGTTTTTGATTATTTTTATATTATTATTATAAGAGTTGATATCATTAAATCTTTCTGGTTCTTTGGCCATCGATAATTTATATTCTTTTAATAATTTGATGTATTCCATAGAAGCTAGTTGGTGCCATTTGTTTGTTAGCATTTCAAAATCCAGATTGGTATCTTGTAGCTCTTTGTTACCATACAATTGATTACAAATCCATATCCATATGTGATGCATGATTAATGCTATTACATTATTGTATGCATATGATCTGTTTAAGTCATAATTAATGGCTTTATAACACCATGTGAAGTAAGGCTTGTGGAAGTCTACCTGTTGTCACAAAGACGAAATTTTTTAGTTTGTTAAAAGATTTATCTTGTTGTTGTTAAGGTTTACGTTTTGTTTAAATCGTGGTATGGCCTAAGTATTTATCTTTGGATTTTTAACCAGAGTCGAACCCGCGATCTTTATTGAACTCTTCTAAAAGATGGTTCTACTGAGACTCGAACTCAGATTACAGGATTCAAAGTCCTGGGTGCTAACCAATTACACTATAAAACCTTTTATATATTTTAAAAAAAAAATAGCTAAAATTTGATATGGGGTGGGGGCTTAGTGGTTTCACACAGAACAACACAGCCTCCATGGCCTTGGTTCAAGTCTTGGTCATACCACGAATTAACGTGGTCACAGAAAAAAAAATTTAAAATAAAATAATTAATAAATAAAAACATGATTCGAACACATCCAATTGGATGAGGTTATTAAAAAAAAAAAATTGATATTGAAAGGTCAATTTAAAAAAAAAAAAAAATATTGGAAGGTCATACGAAGAATTAAGGTCAAAAAAAAAAAAATTAAAATAATTAATAAAAATATAAACATTATTCGAACACATCCAATTGCATGAGGTTATCATAAAAAAAAGATATTGGAATTTAAAAAATATAAATATAAAAAAGATCACCCAATTTTAAAAAAAAGAAAAATAGAAGGAGCTGGAGTTATGGGCATTCCATTTTACATAGTAAGTCAGTGGTTAAATGTACCTGAACTTTAGTTCAACAGTACCTCATCATTGAGAGGAAGAGTTGAGAGCAGACACGGTCGATTCTTTAAAGGTTCCCAGTGAGATGTTTCCCAAATTAAAAAAATTTCAATATTAAAAAACAATCTAATTTTACAATTCAAACATAAAAAAAAAATAATCCAATTTTAAAAAATTATTAAAAAAGAGAGGAGATTATTTTTTTTTAATCAAAAGCCAAAAAAAATTCCAAAAAAAAATTTACAAAAAAATAACATATTTTAATTATCAAAGATTATGATTTTTTTTTTTTACTTTAAATAAATCTTTGTTATTTTTTACAATTTTAACTTCCCCTATAATTAGATTTATTTTTCAATTGTTATATTTCCTTAAAAAAAATATTTATTCAAAAAAAAAAATATAATAGATGTTAATGGTAAATCCTCATTATAATTTCATTTTTTAATTTAAAAGAATTAATAATAAAGTAAAATTAAATTTCAAAAAAATATATATATAACCTAAAGTTATTTATTAAAAAAAAATAATTGATAAATCAAAAATTGCACAGTAAAACCAAAATTAAATTTTCAAGTAAAGAATGTCTTTTTGAATAGTAAATGATTACATTCTAACTACTACTACTACTGCAACAAAAACCTTTATTACAATTATTTGTGACAGTGAATTTAAAATTTTTTTTTTTGTGGTAATAAATTTTAAAAAAAATTAAAATAAAAATGAATATTGTAAAATGGAAATAAATTATCAAAAAAAAAAAAAAAAAAAAAAACCAAATTACATTTTTTATTCACTTACCTTTTTTTTTTCTTGAGGTTTGAATCATAATAAAAAAAAAACAAAAAATCATCATCATTATTTTAATAATACCACCAACTATCGAATTATTTCATTTTCAATAATAAAAAAAAACAATAATAATAATAAAAACACCTCACACAAGATTTAATTATTTTATATATAATTATAAATAAAAAATAATTATTAACCTTTAAATAAAACATTTAATCTTGAAAAAGATCTTTAACTTGGGGTTAAGAGTTTACCACATAAATAATAAAATTATATAAAATTACTAAAACAAACATATAAATTCATTTTTAATATTGATCATTAATTCTAGTATAATCGAAAATATTTTTTTTATGTATTTTGTGGTAAAGATTGATTGGATAGTTATTGTATAATAATAATAATAATAATAATAATAATAATAATAATAATAATAATAATAATAATAATAATAATAATAATAATAATAATAATAATAATAATAATAATAATAATAATAATAATAATAATAATAATAATAATAATAATAACAAACACAAAAAAACCCACATTTTTGTAAAATGAATATAAATTATTAAATTTTGAAATAAATAAAAAAATATAAAATAGAAAAATGAAATAATAAAAAAATAAAAAAAGTATAAATAAATTTTGATTTTATCATTTGTATAAATAAAAACCGATGTTAAAAACAATATCAATATACCATAATAATTTATAAAAGTAGTAATAATAATAAAAATGTCTCTTTTTAGTAAGTGTAAAATAAATAATAAAAAAAAAAAAAAAGATATATTAACATTTTTATTATTATCTTAAAAATAGAATGTTTGCAATCACTAAATTATGATAAATCTTTTATAAATGATAATTTAACTAAATATAATGATTCAATTAATATTATTGAATATAATCAAAATGAAATTAATGGTACCTATGTTAAAAATCCAAATAGTAGATGGATTGGTTGGTCAATTTGTCCAACAAAAACATTTGAAAGAAAAAGATGAAAAAAAAACAAAAAAAAAAAAAACCACTTCAAGAACAAAATATTTAAAAAAAAAACAACAATTATAATAATAAAAAAAACAATTGATAATTTTTATATACAGTAATACTATTTTTTTTTATTTTAATTAATTTTAAAAAAATAATAATAAAAAATCTTTTTTTTTTTTTAAATCTATTTTTTTTTTTTTTTTTTTTTTAAATCTAAAGAATACCTTTTTCTGTGAATTGTTCTTTTGAAACCCAATTATCAGTTGTAGTAATTGATTTTGATGCACCAAACCAATTTGAATGTTTACGGTCTTTTGAGCAAATTATATTGATTTTATTATTTGATGTATTTAATTTTGAAATTTCTGATTCAAGACGTTCTTTGATACCATTGAACATTGAAGAACCACCTGATAAGATAATATTTGAAAATAAAGATTGATGATGTTTTTCATCGCATTTCATAATTGATGAATAAGTAGAATTACAAAGACTATCAGTTGAATCGAAACCAATTAAAGATGGTCTAAAGAGTGGTTCTGGACAACCGTATAAGTAACGTGCATCGATTTGAATATCAGATAAGCCAGGATATGAAAAGGATTGTTTTTTTGTGTTTACGGGCTTATCATAATCCATTTCAATGAATGAGTGTTTCTCTTTAATTTGACGTACTATTTGATGATCTGCAACAGTCGAAAAACTATAACCGTTTTGAAATAACAATGCTGCAAGGTACCCTGTTAGATTACGACCACCAAAGTCAACGGTAACAACAGAGTCTTTAATTATTGTACCATCAACGAATGGTACTATATTAATTGAATCATCACCCATATCTACAATTGTACCAGTTTTATTACTTGGAGATAAATGGTCAAATGATAGCTTTTGTTGATTTGCAATCTT
This sequence comes from Dictyostelium firmibasis, assembly GCA_036169595.1. Classification (NCBI taxonomy): domain Eukaryota; phylum Evosea; class Eumycetozoa; order Dictyosteliales; family Dictyosteliaceae; genus Dictyostelium; species Dictyostelium firmibasis. The sequence goes on from CM069769.1 coordinate 1,745,950, forward strand.
TATAGATGGTATATCATAAGTTTCAAACATAATCTCTGCCATTTTATTTCTATTTTCATTGGTATTCATTGTTGTCTCTGTTAGAAATACCGAATGATATTGTGGTTCAACTCTTAATTTATAATAAAATGTATTTTCTATAAACTTCTCCATATCTTCCCAATTACAAACTATGCCTGACTTTATTGGATATACTAATTTAGATGTACTAAATCTAGCAACTGCTTCTTTACCATAAAACAATTTATTATCACCTTCTTTATTTGGATGACCAACAATTGTTAAACATTCAACACTTGGTGTAACTTCTCCTTCAAAACCACATTTTGTCCATCCTGATCCAAAATCAATTATAATTTTTTTATCTGCCATTTTGAAATTTTCAGTTTATTATTAAAATTATACTATTAATAATAATTAAATTAATTAATTAATTTTTATAAAATTATAAAATAAAAAAAAATATTTAAATAAAAAAATAAGAAAAAAGTAAAATATTAAAATTTGTATAAATGTTTATTTATTTGTGGATATGTGTTAATTTTAATAAAATTAAAAAAAAAAAAAAATTTAAAAAAAAAAAAAAAAAAATAATAATAACAATAATAAAAAAAAAAAAGAACCCTTTTTAAAAAATTGTTTTTTTTTTTTTTTTTCTTATTTAAATAATAATTATTAAAAAAAAAAAAAAAAAAAGGTGAATAAATCTTTTTCAATCTCAACAGAATTTTTTTTTTTTTATATAACCATCAAAGTGGGTTTCATTAAAATATAATTTTTATGTGTATGAATGGATATATTTAACCATCACTTTATTAAAATAAAATAAAAAAAGAATATATTTTTGGTGTGTGTGGAGAGGGGGGGGGGTGTGTGGTGGTTTGTTTTTTTTAAATTTTAAATTTTTTTTATTTTTTTAATAATTTTTTTTTTTAAAAAAAAGTTTTTTATTGATTATAATCATTAAAATCAATCATGATTCGAGAGTCTCAGGTGGTATTTTTAGAAAAAAACTATAACTACCAATTTTTTCTATTTTTTTCTCTATTTTTTTCTATTTTTATTTTTTTTGCAAATTTTTAATTTTTTTTTTTTTAAAAATTTTTATTTGTGTGGTAAAATCATAACCCCAAACAATGTAATAATATGACCATAATGAATTGTTCTCTTTTTTTTCATCGTTTTAACTTTCAAAAAAATTTAAAATTCCACCACCTAATAATTTCAAAATAAAAAAAGCTAAATATTATTATTATTTTTTTTTATATTTTTTTATTAATTATTTTTATTTTTTTTGAGTGTATTATTTTATTTTTATAATTAAACTTAATCAAGCTTTGAATATAATTTTTTAATCTCTGCTTCAAAATGTTTTTTAATTTCATGTCTTTTTAATTTGAATGATGGAGTCAATCTAATAAAAAAAATAATGAAAAAATTAAATTGTCAGTAAATATAATTATGCAAAATGATTAAAAAAAAGTGATAAAAAAATAAATACAAATTATTTTGATCAGAGAAGGCTTCTGGTGTTAAATGAATTGCTTTTGGAATTTCAAAACCGTGAAGACCAGATTTTTTGCAATTTTTAATGATATCATCCAATACCAATTTGTTGAATTCTTCATTTTTACAAATTTCTCCGAGGTCCTTGTCTGTTTTCTTTGAACCTGCCCATTCATGGCATGACTCTGGGTGTGGATGAATGATTGCAATGACGCATGATTTTTGTGATTCACCATAAATGCAAACTTGTTCAACGTATTCACTCTTTACAACGATTGTTTCAATCTTTTCAACTGCAACATATTCACCTTGTGATAACTTAAAGATATTTTTCTTACGATCAACTAAGGTTAGATAATGTATGTGTTAGAATATCATATTTTATCTATTATTAATATTATTATTATTTTTTTTTTTTTTAAAAAAAAAACTTTGGTTTAAATGATACGAACTAATACTGAGACTACCATCACGATTCCAACGACCAATATCACCGGTGTGGAACCATCCATCTTTGAATTCATCTCTAGTTTTTTCATCATCCTTATAGTAACCACTTGAGATACTTGGGCCACGAAGACATACCTCACCAGTTTGAACCTCACCATTACTATCGTAACCCAATTCTGGTACATCAACCAATTTAATTTCATTACTGGCAAATGGTGGCCCAATTGTACCAACTGACTCATCATCTAATCTTTTACATGCGTCACCACCACAACCTTCACTTGCACCATAACCTTGAACAACACAACAACACATTACACTTTATTTTTTAAAAAAAAGAAAAAAAACTTGTTAACAATTTAAAATAAATAAATCATTATATAAATTTCAAACATACACTCTTAAAAATACTTCGGTATCAAAACTTAATGGAGCTGAACCAGATAGAATAACTCTAACTCTGCCACCCAATGCTTGTTTCACCTTTGAAAAAAATACAAGATCCAAAATCTTTTCAATGATTGGTAATTTAAAGCCATGTTGAATTGATAGATACTTTAAATTGTAGGCGGCATTAAATAATGTACGAAGTGCAACTGGTTTTTTGTTAATCTCTTTAAATACATTAGTTTTAATTCTTTCAAATACTATTTTTTTTGAGAAAAAAAAAAAAAAAAAAAAAGAGTTAGTGCAATTATTTTTTTTGAATAAATAAATAAATGGATGAATAAAGGATTGTTCTTACCCCTTGGTACACCAATGAATAATGTTGGTGATAATTGTTTTACTTCAACTAAAATATTTGCGATATCGCCAGAGAAAATACCAATAGCAGCTCCGAAATGGAAAGCAGCCAAGATTACAACTCTTTCCAATACATGGGCATATGGTAAATATGAGTAATGAACATCAGTATCATAGACCTTTACGAAATCACTAACTGCACAAACAACTGATGTTAAATTCTTATGAGTGATCATAACACCTTTTGGTGGTCCAGTTGTACCGCTTGTATACATAATAGTTGTTAACGTATCTTGAGTTGGTGGTGTATGTTTATGTTTACCATTTGCTTCTTTGCCCTATAAAAAATAAAAATTAAATAAATAAATAAATAAATAAATAAAAATTAATTTTAATATTAATTTAAATTTTTTTTTTTTTTTTTTTTTTTTTTTTTTTCATAAGGCAACAACTACCTTTTTCATAATTTCATCATAAGTATATAAGGTTACACCCAATTCTTTAGCAGTGTTATAATATTCTTTATCAATTGGATCAAAACATATGATAGTTTTTAAAATCTTTACATGTTTGGCAATATCTAATGTCTTTTGTAAAGTGTCAGCAGAACAAAATGCTAAACCAATCTCAGCGTGTTCAGTTACATATGCTAAACTTTCAACACCTAATGTTTCATAAAATGAAACGATACAATTTGATTGAAGAAAACTTGCACTATGAACAATTAACCATTCCAATCTATTCTTACTAAAAATACCAACTTTACTTTTCTAAAGAAAAATAAAATAAAACAAAATAAAATAAAATAAATTAATACCACAATTATTAGAAAAGTGTGATTATCTATATTAATTTTAAAAGACACATACTGGCTTCAAACCAATTTCGCATAAACCTTGTTGAAGAAGTTCACATCTTTCCAAATAGGTATTATAACTAATCCATTGAAAATCACCTAAATTACCATTTGAATCTTTCTTTCTTTCTCCAAAACATTTTCTTTCTCCATATTTTTTACATGATTTCCTGATTTATCCAAAAAAAAAAAAAATTAAAAAAATTTAAAATAAAAGGTAAAAATGATGGTGAGTAAAACCATATATAAAAACCCAAAGGAATAAAAAAAAAAAAAAAAAAACATACACCAAAGAATCATAAAGAGTATAAATCTCATCATCTTCTAAAAATGAAATTAAATGATCAGAACATGCTGAAGTTCTTCTTATTCTACCTCCGTTTTCTGGTTTTTCACCAATTTCTACCGTTTGACCAAATGGATGTTTACGTTTCCTTTAAATAAAATTTATTTGATTAATCATTAGGGGGATTATAGAGAAAAAAAAAAGGATTTAATTAATAATTACCAATTAAAAGCTAATAAACCTGATACAACCAATAAACCAACTGCTAACCAATTGTTTATCATTTTTTGCATAAATATAATTTGAAAAATATTTATTCTCTTTTTATTTTTTCTATTATTATTATTGTTATTTTATTTATTTTTTTTTTTTTGTTTTTTTTAATTTGAAAAATTTTAAAAAAAAAGCTATTAAATTTACAGATAATAGATAATACAATTGCTTTAAAATTTAAATAACAACTCTATGAACAACAATTTTATAAATGAAAAAAAATTGCAAATTTTGAATTATTAAAAAATAAAAAAAAATTAATAAAAATAAAAATTAAAAAAAAAAAAAAAAAAAAATGAAAATGTGTGATTCCAATAATTTATAAATAATTAAATTAAATTAATGAACAATTATTATAAATTTTTGTGTGAAAAATGAAAAAAAAAAAAAAAAAACAAAAAAACAAAAAAATAAAAAAATAAAAAAATAAAAAAGGGAAAACGAAAAAAACATCAATCAACTTTTAAATTATTCTTTGTATTATTTGTTAATTTCCCAAATGTTGCGATAAAACAACCATTTATGGTTTGTAACTGATGTCATAAAATTTCTCCTAATTCGAAATTCGAGCAGGTGTTTTTTTCAAAAATGCAAAAAAAAAAAAAAAAAAAAAAAAAAAAAAAAAAAATAAAAACCCAACACTTAAAAAAAGGTTGTAAAATAGTCATCAAAGATATATATATATGGAGTTTGTACAAATATAATTTTTTATTTTATTTTTTCACTTTTTTTTTTTTTATGAAAAAAAAAAAAAAAAAAAATATGTGCGTATCACACATATGGTTTTACATTTTAATGATTGACTGAAATTTTATATTATGATTATTTGCAATTATTTTATTATTACTGTTGATTATTTATTTCTTATTACTAATTATTTGTTTATTTGTTTATCTATTTTTTTTTTTTGAGGTTGATTTACTATTTTTATTTTTTCATTTTTTTTTTTTTTTTTTTTTACTTTTTTATTTCTAAAGAAACCAAAAAAAAAATAAAGGGTTTATGGTTTCTATTGTGGGGCATTAAAAGGTAAAATTTTAATACCTTCAGCTGAAACAAATTTAAGGGTGTATTTCCCAGAGACTAAGAAACGAGTTTTTAATTCAGTAGTACATAAATTCATTAAATTGATACCTTCTTCGAGGGAAAGATCACATTTGTGATGACGATCCAATAAACCCAATAAGAAATAACTTGCATAGCCGTGACAACCGAAATTCAACTTTTGTAATGATCCTAAATAATCCATATAATAGAGTGATGCACCACCCTCGACCTCTTTGTCATAACCAGCCAAAATTAAATTGATAGAGTATGGATGACTTCTGATGGAGGTTGCCAATTCATTACGAATAAAATTTGCTGCTGCTGGTGTTGACATTGGATAACCGTTACGAAGAGAGTATAATTTAATATTCTTTGATATATATTCAGTGAATTGAACACGATCACCAGCTTCACCGGCTGATAATAATAATTTATGTCCATCAATCTCTAAAATTTTATCTTCATCATCTTTCATCTTTACAATCGAATGGTTAACTGATGAATCAGCTAAACATAATACTCCACCTTTTACTTTAAATGCTAATAATGTCTCCATTCTTTAATTTATATGAAAAAAAAAATATTTGTATGTGTGTAATTTAATAAAAAAAATTTTTTAATTTTAAAAAAAAAAAAAAAAAAAATTAATTGAACTGAAAAAAAAAAAAATTGAAAAAAATTAAAAAAAAAAAAAAAAATTAATTTTTAAACTGTGATGTTCACAAAAAAAAAAAAAAAAAAAATTCCAATTAAAAAAAAAAAAAAATAATAATTTAATTCTGAAAAAATATACAATTAAAGAAAAAAAAAAAAAAAAAAAATTTACAATATACAACCAAACTCGAGCTGTAATAATTTTTTTTTTTTCCTCAGAAATTTTATAACCTAAAAAAAAAAATAAAAAAAATAAAAAAACTTCCATAAATTTTTTTTACATATTTCTATATATACATATATTTATTTTTATTTTTATTTTTTATTTTATTTTATTTTATTTTTTTAAAAAAAAAACAAAAAAAAAAAAAGATACAGAAAAAAAAGAAAAAGAAAAAGAGATAGAGAAAAAGATTAAGAAAAAAACAATTTAAAAAAACAGAAAGAATAATAGAAAAAATATGGGTTTTTTATTTTTTTTTATAACTTACATGTGATTACAATGGTGGTGTATCTTCCTCCTTTATGTTGAAAATAGGTTCATTCTCAACTTCAAATTTTGAGTTATTTTAGTTGCCAATAATACTGGTTTTTCTTCAAAAGTGGTACAATAGCCAAATTTTTTGGTAATTAAAACCAACCAAGAAACTTTTTCCTAATTTATTTGTTGAAATATTTCGAAAAAAATGGTAAGAAAGTTCAAGGGTATAGTTTTTTTTTTTTCGAAAATGAAGATGAACACTTCCTCCTTTTTCCCCTATATATGGACGTTTTGTATTATGGTAGTCATTAACTTTTTATTTGGATAATAAAAATAAAGATTTACTCAACGCAAGCATCTTGGATTTAAATTTTACATGGCCTAAAAAAAAAAGGTGATCTGTTAAAGCTTTATAAAATGTAGCTCTTTACTAAAAAATAATAAAATTTGGCAGAAAACTAATTATTCAATACATTCTGTAATCCTTTTACATTAAAGTATCAACAAAAAAAAAAAAAAACACAAATTTTTTTTTCAAAAAAACGAAATTTGTTGGCATCTTAATCTTAGTTATTTTTTTTTATTTTTTTTTTTTAAAATTTAAAAAATAGAATTTCGGTTTTTTTTTTTTTTTATAGGTAATATTAAGGTTAAGATGCCAGCAAAAGAATTGATTTCATCACCCATGGAATTAAAGAATTTTTTTTTTTTTTTAATTTTTTTAATTTTTCATTTTTATTTAAAATTTTTTTTGATCGTTTTATTGATTTTTTTTTTTTTCAAAATTTTGCATTTCACTCCCATTCGTTTTTTTTTTTTTTTTTCATTAAAAACTTATTTGTGTTTAATTAATTAATAATTTATTTGAATACTTAAAAAAGGAAAAAAATTCTAAAATTAGAATTATTAAATATTACTAAATAAACCAAATAAATATAAAAACAAAGATAAAATGGGTGGTGATCATGGACACAGTCATGGAGACGAAGGAGGTTCATTTTACGTTCATTTAATTGCAGGTGCAGCAGCTGGTTTTGCAGAACATTGCGGAATGTATCCAATTGATACTATTAAGGTAAGTTCTATTTTATTAAGATCGCATTGAAACTTAATCTTGGAAAGTCCTAAAGAAAAAAAAAAAAAAAAAAAAAAAAAAAAAAATAAAAATACCAACCTAAATCCAATCATGATTATACATTGTATAATAAATATTAGACTCATATTCAAGCAATTAAACCTGGTATGACACAATCATCATCATTACAAATAACCAAACATATTATACAACAACATGGTGTAACTGGTTTATTTAGAGGGTTGACAGCAGTTGCCGCAGGTGCTGCTCCATCTCATGCTGTACATTTTTCAATATACGAATTACTTAAATTTAAATTCATTGGCTCTGATGAAGATCATCATCCAGTTAAAGTTGGTATTGCAGGTGCTATTGCAACTGTAAGTATTGGTTTTTTTTTTTTATAATTTTTCAATTTAATCTAATTAATGTATATAATTCTAATAGATATTTTTTTTTTTTTTTTGTTTTATTATTTAGATGACAAGTGAAGCAGTTGCATCACCAATGGATGTAGTTAAACAAAGATTACAATTACAAATAACAGATTATAAAGGATTAACAGATTGTACAAAGAGAATTTGGGTGAAGGAAGGTATTAGAGGTTTCTATTCAGGTTATACTACAACATTGGTTATGAATGTACCATACAACATTGTATATTTTGCATCATATGAAAGTTTGAAAAAGATAATTCACCCATGGTTTAATAATAAAAATCAATCAGAGAGATCCTATCAATTAATTGATAATTTAGTTGCTGGTGGTGGTGCTGGTATGTTAGCAGCTGCAGTAACAAATCCATTTGATGTAGTTAAAACTAGACTTCAAACTCAATCGGATTTAATTGCAAGTTCTGCAATCAATTCCGCTCATACAATTAAACGTTATGGTGGTATGATGGATGCAATGAAAACAATTTGGGTTGAAGAAGGTATGGAAGGTTACTTAAGAGGTATGAAACCAAGAATGGTTTTCCATTCAATGAGTTCTGCTATAGTTTGGTCTGTTTATGAATATTTCAAATTTATTCTTGGAGAATAAATTTAAAAAAAAAAAAAAAATTAAACAAAAAAAAAAAAAAAAAAAAACTAAAGAAATCAAATTATTTAAAAAAAAAATCATCAATTAAGTTTGTTTTTATTATTATTATTATTATTATTATTATTATTATTATTATTATTATTATTATTACTATTATTATTATTATTATTATTATTATTATTATTATTATTATTATTATTATTATTATTATTATTATTATTATTATTATTATTATTATTATTATTATTATTATTATTATTATTATTATTATTATTATTATTATTATTATTATTATTATTATTATTATTATTATTATTATTATTATTATTATTATTATTATTATTATTTTTATTTTTATTCTTTATAATCTTCATCTGGATTACCAGAATTTAAATCTTAAACTGCATCTAAATTTTTTCATATGATTCGCTGTTGGTGTCTTTGTTTTGAAAAAAAAAAAAAAGAAAAAAAAAAAAATTTTGTAATCAATATTAATAATTTTTTTTTTTTTGTCTTTAAAAGGAATTTATTTTTTGAAAAAAATAAAAATTAATTTAGTTAAACATTTTTTGGAATTTTATATCAAATAATACACCAAATGTAACGTTTTCGATAATTACTATTAAATTATTTAAAAAAAATTTTAAATTCTTTTTATTTTTATATATACTATTAAAAAGTTGAAAAGTTTTAGCTTGGATTTAAAAAATTATCAATACTCTTATCTAATTCTATATTACGTTGTTCATCTGTAATAATGTTTGTATTATCAAAACTTGTATCTATTAAAGTATTATTACTATTATTTAAAATATCAATATTATTTGGTTTTGTATTATTATTATTATTATTATTTCTTAATGTTGGTGTTAAACTTGCACTTGGAGAGGACGCTGAAACTGTAAGTGGTTGAGTTACAGATATTTTATTTCCTATTTGTATTCCTGCAGGTGTTGGCGATTTATTGGGTGTAAGTGAAGAAGTTGATGATTTTAATGAGGTTGTTGTTGATTGTTGTTCTTGTTGTTGTTGTTGTTGTTGTTGTTGTTGTTGTTGTTGTAATAGTAGTAGTTGTTTTGATTGTAACATATAGGTATTTAATGAAAAATAACTATCTTCCTCTTCAGAGATACCTTCATCGAATGGTTTCTTCTTTGATGATAATTTATCGAATTGTGAATCTAATTCATCTAAAAAGTTTGTTGGTGATTGTGGTTGATTTTTTGTATCTGTGGATTGATTAAACATTCCTTTGGATACTACTTGAATGTGTGTAAAATAAATCTTCCAAAATTTTTCATCATTCATCACTGATGGACACATTTGAAATCTTAAATCATTTAATGGTTTAACTATTTCTAATATCTTTTCTACATGTTTTTTTTGAATTTTTGTCATTTTAAGTGCTAAATAATAGTATATACAATTAATTGGTTGGTGGTCAATATATTAAAAAAAAAAAAAAAAAAAAAAAAAAAAAAAAAAAAAACATACAAGGATCTTTTAAAGTTTGAAAAGGAAAATCTTTAAAAGATTCAGGGAATTTAGATATATTATCAACTAATTGTATTAACTCTTCTGTAATTCCTAATTCCTCTCTTTCTTTAGTTTCTTCATCATCATTATTTATTACTGGTGCCCATATCTTTTTAAATGCATTTAACATTTTATTCTATTTATTTGATATTTGTTTCTCTCTTTTTTTATTAGAATAAATATCTTTGGCGTCTATAAATAAAATAATGTGAAAATTAGTTTTATATATCTTATTTTGAAATTAAAAAACAAAAAAAAAAAAAAAAAAAAAAAATTATTTTAAATTTTTATTTTTTAATTTTTCAATTTTGGAAAAAAAAATAAAAATTAAAAAAAATAATTATAAAAAAAAAAAGAAATCATATAGAAATAGGAAAAAAAAAAAACAAATAAATAAATAAATAAGAGGAGGGTGTTATCTTTTATTTTTTCAATTTTTTTTATTTTTTTATTTTTTTGTATTATTTATTGATTTAAGGAATGATAGACACCTATTTTTATTTTTTATTTTTTGAGTTTTTTGTTCGTTTTTTTTAATTTTTAAAAAAAATTTCAAGAAAAATAAAAAATTCAAAAACGAGTGTTTTTTTTTTTAGTAAACAACCCCTGTATATATAAATAAAAAAAATAAAAAAATGGTAACTATTTCATAATTATTATTAAATACATTAGTTTTTTTTTTATTTTAAAAAAATTTCTTTTAAGATTAATTTCTAAATAATTAATGAATGTAATAGGCAAAAAAGAATTCATTAGCAGCACGTAAGAAACAGCACGCAGCTGATCTTGCAAAAGAAAAAAGAGAAACAGAAAAAGCAGAAATTAAAAGACAAAGAAGAATACAAAAGAGAAAGGTAAAAGGACAAATAAATAGATAAATAAGAAAAAATAGTTTTTGGATTATTAATATATTTTTTTTAAAAAAAAAATAGGTTGAGGAAGAAAAAGTAAATAAAATTGTTTATGATGAAGTTGAGGATGAGGGAAATAAAAGAGGAAGAAAGAAAGTTAGACGTGAAGTTATGGAGGAATAAAAAAATAAAATAAAATAAAATAAATCACTTTTAAATATAAATATTTTTTTTATTTTTTTTATCTAACCAAAACGAAACATTTTGGAATGTTATTTTAAAAAGGTTAAAAAAAAAAAGAAAGTAAAAAACATCTTAAGACGAAAGAATAGGATTAGAAATAGTTATTATTTTATTATGTTTTTTTTTTTTTTTTTTTTTTTTTTTTTTTATAAGAATGACAGTCTTTGATTTAAAAGAGAAAATAATATTCAAAGAATAAAATTATTTAATTAAAACAATTTCTGAAGGCGAACGACCAAAGGTTGCAGGACAATACATCTCTTCAATCTGAAAGTCAAAAAAAAAGAATTAGTTCAATGAAAAAAAAAGAAAAAAAAATTATTGTCCAAACTTACTTTTGCAGATGGTGAGATAAAAGTACCACGTGTAATTGCAATGGTTTGATATGAATAATTATAAACACCTGGATATAAAAGGTTTGAATAAATCTCAACACCATTTTCACGATTATTAACATGATCGAAATAATAACCATTGTAATAGTAGTTTGAAAGTAATGGTTCTAAACCACTTGGTAATCTATCTTTAATAACCAAAAAGCTTGAAACATTGTCAACTTTTATAGTCAAGCATACTTTAACTCTTGAGCCAGCTTTAATTTCAATGGTTTGAGGTTTATCACTATTTTCGACAGTTGTTGGATCATGATAAATAACATCACCTGGATTTGAAACTGGACGATAAGTTCTTTTGATATAAAAGCCTCTATTAAAGACACCTTTGGAGATTGGGTTCAACGAACCATAGGAAAGATTTAAACTATAATAAAGAGTACCTTTTGTTTTTCTTTGAATTATTAAAGGTTTTTGATTCTTTAATATTTGAGAGAAAGGAATAGTGATTGTATAGTTTTCTGAATCACCAATGGTAACTCTTTTGTTTTCCAAATAGTGATTGCCCAAAATGAGACTTGCATCCAATGTTGGATCCAATTTTTCACCACTGGAGACTTTCATCTTTTCATATTGAGAGATTGCAAAGATATTGAATGCGTTTGCTTGTGTGGTACTATAACGACCTTCTTTATTGGTGAAATGAGCTAAACCACTTATTAAACGTTCCAACAATGGATGTTCTTTACCAGTTGCTTTACCACTTTCTAAAAGTGAAAGAATTAAAATGGCTTGGGCACGAGTATTACCATAAAATCCAAAAATTGGGGTTGAATTAATGTAGGCCATAGTACCGGTGATAGTAATATAGTTTGCAATATTTTTGAAGTCAATATGACTTTTGTAGAATTGAGAGAGATAGACAAAGATCTCTTGATATTGATTATCTGGTAGATCGGATTTTGCAGTTTCCAAAATCTTTGAAATAAAGGCAGTGTGAGGTACTGGACTTTGTATAATAGTTCCATAGACAAACGATGCAAATGCTTTACTCAAAAGATATTGGAATTTACCCTTTTCATAGGAATCCTTTTTGAATACCATTACATTGGAGGAGCCTGCAAAATAGGATGATGCATTTGCTGCCAATATTTTTGCTTCGTTTGAGATGTCAGAAATTTGATTCAATACAAAGTAAACAAACACGGAAACAAATTCATATGAACCACTCTTTTTATCATCGAAATAGGTGAAGGAATGGTCTGATGATTGATAACGTTTCTTTAAAATAGCAACCATATCTTCCAAAGGTTTCTTATTAGTTTTAATATTTTGAAGACCCAATTCTTTTACGTCTTTATCTTCTAATAAATGTTGATATTTAATAAAGACTGATAGGGCTAATAATTTAGAAGCCAATTGCTCTGAACATGAATACTCATAATGTAATAAATCTTTGATTGAACACGAAATCTTTTGAATTTTTGTTTTTGACAATGTAATTGTTAAACCACCTAATTGTTGGTCTAAATCTTTCCAATTATCAAGTTTTAAGTTGTGACTTGAAATTTCTTTATTTGATTTTAGATTTACTAGACTATGATTAATCGTTGAGGATTCTAATACAGTCGAGGAATAAACTGGGAATTTAAATGAGACTGCATCACAAATCTCTTGTGAACGATCTAATAGTTGAGTCTTTGCAACAAACTGAAAATCCGCAATACAATTTGAAACCAATGCCTCAACATGAACAGGGAATATGATCCTAGACTTTGCTGGGAGTATACCACTAAATCCTTTGGTTTCAATGTTGCAATTATTTGAACGAATTGCACCACTGAATAATAAATCACAATCTACGATTGATGAAATTATGATTGGGAATATTGCCTTATCTTTGTGATTTAAGAAACGTGGTGGACTTGGGCGAACCATAATTGGTAATGATGAAATGAAAGAGTGCTCACAGCTACCAAATCTATCTTCACCATGATGAACCAAAGCCATAACTCTAAATGTTGAAAGATTGTCTGGAAGCTTATATGTAAATGTTATCTTGCCATCTTGTTTGGTATTTAAACTTCCAAAATAAGCCAATGGTATAAAGTTTGAACGTACTCTAATTGGTTTGTTTATATCTTGAGATGGATCTGGTTTATCAGATTCTACAGGGGTACTTGTCCCACCATGTAGACGAATTACTATATTCAGTGTTGCTTGATTAACAATTGAGAGGTCTCTAAGTTTCATTGTTGTTACTTGATCAATTTGTTTGTTTAAATAGAATAAACGTTGTGATGATGGTGGAAGTCCATCTCTATCCATAATCATTTGTTGAAGTTCACCTATTGTTGTCTCACTGGTTACTCTTAATTGAATGATTCTACCCGCCATATATTTAACACTAATGGTTTTTAATTCATTATCACCTTCGAAATCTTCAGTGTCCAATTCGACCATTTTAATTTCCTCTGGATCATTGTAAATGGTTTTATCTAATAGCGAGTTCATTCTATCTTTTCCAATGTAAAATGGATTAGTTTCAAAGTAAATACCGAATGGATTCCATGTAGTTTTAATAGAATGATTGGTTATATCTAAAACTGCTTGATCAACAATAGCTAATGAGACATGAGCATTCGAGATTGGATTTTCATTGCTATCCTTCACACTAATTGTAATCGTTGACTCTTCCGAAGGTGATTGGAATTTCTTACATGATTCAACCTCTACCTTTAATTGCTTTTCGCTATAATCAATTTTTACTGGTATTTTTACAAAGGAGCTTGTTAAACGGTTTACTTTTTGGCCATTTACATCTACTAATAAATTACCTTCCAAATAAACGTAGAACGATGGATGGTAATAAATCTTTTCAGTTATTTGGAATTCACATTGGTGTTGACCATCTACCAATTTAATTGGGAAAATGTTTACAATGGTATTCTCTTTGGAGCAACAAATGTAACCTTTAGCATTTAAAGACTTTGAGGAAATGCACATTTTAATAGAATCATTTAATCTATAGATCTCTTTATCTAATGAGCATTCAATATCAAGTTTTGGTTTGGTTCTAAATGTTTCTTTTCCTTTTGGTGATGATAGAGTTGTTTGTTTGACAGGTGCAGTGGACTCTTTGTATTCTAATTCTGCTTGAGATTGTTTACCCAACACAAAGACTGAGACATTATGACATTGAGATAATTGTATACCATTACTATAGTTTAGTTTTATCTTATGGTGACCGGTTTCTTTGAATTGATAAGAGAACTTCAATTGAGTGTCAGCTTGTGGTATAATAACACTTTGATGAACTTTCTCTGGTTTCAAATCTTCTTCGTAGGGAATCTTTTCAATCAATGCATCGATTTTACCTTCCAATGATTGTTGATTGTCATAGTGACATAATAACATATCGACATTAAAATCTTGACCGACATTGACTAAATGGGTAATATTTGAACTCTTTAAAATACCAAAATGAGTGAATTTAGTATTCTCTACAATGAATTCTTTACTAATCTCCTCTTGGTTGTTTGAAGCATCGGATACTATTGCATGAACTCTAACAGTGCAACGAGTTGAACATTCTTGAAGAACCAAATCTAAATTATGTTTGCCAGTTATCGATCTCTTACCAGTGTATCTAAAAGTATCACCATAGATATATTCACTGTCTCTTGAGTAGTGATAGTTGGTATTCAATTTCGAATAGTTTGGTAATTGAGGCGATACAGTAATCTTCCAATCGACTATTGTATTTGGTATAATTTCATCAGTGTATGATTTTGCTAACAACCCAATTCCGAATGGTGTTTCTAATTCAAAAGTACCTTGGTTTGACTCTGTTGACATTGAACACTCTAATAAAAAGGTTTTCAATTTAAACTCTTGAACATTAATATCAGAGAATGAAAACTCTTCTTGACAATATTTATATGTCAATGAACAATTTCCTAAATTAATATCCGATGGTAGTTCTAATTTAAGATTGAAACAACCAAACTCATTCAATTTCGTGGTACCCTTGCAAACTTCTTTTTTCTTGGCATCTTTTAATGAATAAGCTACATTTACCATATCATCATTTTCATAAACATCGATATAGTTCGAAAAAAAACTTTGATCTGGTAATATTACACCTTGATCGACTACAACTCTAATTGTACCTTTAATATTTACAGTATCACCTGGACGATTAATACCTTGTTGTACAAACATCATAGGGTTGAATATATATGGTTTCTTATTGAACTCTTTGATAGGGACTTTATGTAAACATTTGTTTTTACTATCCAATGTTGAAATGATCATGTGTGATCCAACTATTGATGATTTCTCCAACAATTGAATTGAATTTTTCAAAGCGAACTCCTTGAATGAAACTTCTCCTTTGCTATTAAAACTACGTCCATCATAAACCTTTAGAGATAAATGCTTGAAGTTTTCTCCAGAGATTGAATCGGTAACATTTACAATGATTTGACGACCAACATCAAAAGAGTTTACATTCATTGATGTATATTGTAATATAAATGATTTTTTAGCGAGACTTTTATCTGAAATACCGAATATATCCACATTGGCAATAGATTTTCCACCAGAAAATGTAAAAAGAAGCAGCTGATATTTACAACTATGAACATTTCTTCCACCAAAGAAGCTTGATAAATCTAGTGTCGTCGTTGAAATTGGATCAAACTCTCCATTTTCATCCTTTATTCTATTCACATTAACTTTTAATGATCCAACTATCTTTTTTTTTTTCTCTAAAGTTTTCTTTGAAATTGTATGTGCTTTAATTACCAATTGTTCGGTACCTGTCGAATTAACTTTAAAAATTGGTCTATTTTTTTTTAAAAATAAATAAAATTAGTTTTTTTTTTTTTTAAATATAAATTAAATAAAATATACATACTGAGAAGTTGGATCTAAATTATAAAATGGACTATTTGAATATGGGGTTGTTGTTGGTGAAGTCCAAATTTCACATGGGATTGGAGGAAATGAAAAAATACCATTCGAAAAGGCAACTTGACCATGGATATCTTTAATGTCACGTATTGTGACAGAATAGGTTTCAGAGTGTTTAAATTTGCCAAAAATATGAAGTGTTTTACCACTTACAGACACTGAAGTAATTTCAACAGTTGGTTTAACAAAAACATAACTACCAAAATCTTTTGAAAGACAAGTATTATTTTCCAAAGGATTATTTGAAATAAAAACAACCTCAGTTGCCTTGTGTAATGCACGGGTTTGAAGTAGTTCAGGCTTTATACTAAGAATTGGTGGTGTTGAAAACCTTACAGTTACGTTCTTGGTTGGATTAAAATTTGTACCTTCCTTCGAAGCGATTGAACCAATTTTAACATCAACAACAATGGTACAATCATGTTTTACCATGTTTGTAGAGGTGATTAAAATGCAGAATATTTTATCTCTGGCCCTCTCATCAGTAATGGAACGTTGATCCAATTGTTTTTTCCAATGACATAATCCATCATTAGAGTCAAGTGGAACAAACTTTAAGGCTTTGAACGTTGGGTCAATTGTCGAATTAATTTTAAGATCAAATAAATTTGCAATGGCAGATGATCTACTCCAATCAATTGGTTGTGAAAATGTAAATTTAATTTGTGGTGACTTTACGTCATTATTAAAATCCCAGTTTAATAATGATTGTGGTCCGGTGGTGAAAGTAAACTCCAAAGGATCAATCTCTTCTTTGAAAAGTTTTTTAAAATTTTGACATTCAACCGATATCTTATAGTTTGTTGATTGTGGGAAATAATTTGGTTGAGAATTTGACAAAGCCACACTAAAAACATCAGATAATGGTGTTTTTGGCTTAGATATTGGTAATTGGTATCTAAAGGCAATACCATCAATTGAATGCCAAGTTGCACCTTTAATTGGTGGGTCTACTTTAATTGGGAGTTCAATTTCTTTGGTGCTGGTTAAATCCAAAAATGGTCTATTAAACATAATTGATATAGAGTTTGAAAATGAAACTTCACTAGTTGGTGAAAAATGTTCAATCTTTAATTTTGGTTTAATAATTTCTTGATGTTCTTTTGTTTGTGTGGTAGTAGTAGTTGGTGAGGATGGGTTTAAAAAACCCAATCCATCTTTATTTGGGATATCATAAAGTGATAATCTATCTAAACGAGTCTCCAATCTTGAATCATTCTCAGCTACTTTTGGTTGACTGAATGATTTATTTGTTGGTATTAAATTTACATTTGGTATTGTTTGTGATGCAGTTTGATCTCTTTTTAAGTTTGGATCTTTAAATTCGTTAATTCTACTTAAAAGGTTAAATGTAGCTGAATCATCTAATCTCTCCAATTCATTTTTGGTTGCATTGATTGATAATGATGAAGACTTAAACGATCTATCATTAACTGATAGTTTATAGTTTATTTTCTCCTCGACTGTACCACCAGCATATGTTAGATCTCTACGAGAAACACCGACGAACACAGTATCTGATTGATCTTGTTGATGATTTTGAGTTTTTTCATTTTGTTTCTTTTGATTTTGAAGGAATTGCTCTTCAATATTTACAAGAAATGGCGATACAGCAACTATTATAGTAGAATCATTTTCAATTTTATTCTCTTCAAGTGTTGAAAAATTCTCTAATTGTTTACCAGAGAAAATGAATCTAATTTGATGTGGATGAATAATTGATGAGTGTGCTCTTGTATAGTAATTTGCCTTCTCTTCAATAACCTTTTCATTGCTTTCATTAATATCTTTAAATTCAATATCTTTACCATTATTATTACTATTATTATTTAACTCTTCTTCATTCTCAATGAATACAGAGGATGGTAAAGGTAAATTATAAGAATGGTCTCTATAAAATTTTATTTTAAGACTATCAATTGTTGTATCTTTACTGAGATCACTGTATTTTGTTTTATAATTATTTGTTGCTAAAAAATTTATTGAAAACATTTTATTATTATTTTTTTTTTTATTTTTTATTATTTATTGTTATATTTAATTATTTTTATCAAAAATTTTTTTTTTCTTTTTTTTTCAGTTGCACTTTATTAAAAAAAAAATATTGAAATTTTTAATTTGGGAATTTTAAAAGAAAACAACCACACTTCTTTGAATTGCTTAATTTCAACCTACAAATAAAATATCCAGACACTTTTGACTGTTTTGAAAAAATTTGTGTGTCATTTCCTTTTTTACTGTTAGAGATGTGAAAATTTTAAATACAAAATAATTTAAAATGTGTTATTTTTTAGTTCCACACAACTGAATTATATGATTTATGTATTTATAAATTTGGTTAGAATTTTGATAGGGGGCACTTGAAATTTTTTCCATCAGTGGGAAAAACATACCATTTTTATTTCTCTTTTATTAAAAAATAAAAAAAAAAGAACATAAATATGCTATGATGTTTTCAACACCTTTCTCACAATAATTGTTTAATTATAAATTTATTTGAAATTATTTTATATCATTTGAAAAAAAAAAAAAATTTTGGCGCCGTCTCAAAAAAAAAATTTTTATTTTTTTTTAAATTTTTTTTTTTTTTTTCATTTTTTTTTTTTTCATTTTTTTTCATTTTTTTTTCATTTTTAACATCACTTGGTTTTTTTCATTCCAATCACAATTTTCTAAAGATGTCTTTTCCACTCACAATGGAAACCAAAATCAATAGAAAATTATTATATCCACCAATTGATAATTTCAATTATGGAAATAGTATAAGCCATCATAATAACAAACAACCAAATATAAACCGTGAAGGTATTTCATCGGGAATCACCTCTGATGGTAATTATAATTGGTATACAAAAGAAAATGAAATATTCTTTTATGATTTAAATACTGGTAAAAGAATAACAACATTTTGTTTTGTTGAAAATTCAATTGATGTAATGTATCTCTTTTTTTTTTATTTCATTTTTTTTTTTTTTTTCGTGTCAACGTTAATTTATAAAATCAGGCTCTAACTTTTTTTTTTTTTTTTCTTAAACGACTAAATTTTTTTATTTTATTTTTTTATTTTCATCAATCACACTTTTTTTTTTTTTATTTTTTTTATTTTTTTTTTATATAGTGTTTGGTAACAGCAGTTGGTGAGATTATTGTTGACGATCAAATATTTATAGTTGCAGCAGTAAAGAGTGGAAATAGTAGTTCATTAAAAGTTTTAGATATTCAAACTGGTGAAACTTTAAAAACATTAGATACAACACCATTGTCAACCATATCATACATTAAGCAATTATATAATGAATCTAAATTCACCAAACCACAAGCTGATTTAATTAGAAATATTAAAACTCCATTAGCCTTAGGTATTCATAAATCTTGTCAAGTTATAATCGTTGACATTTATTTCAATTTAAGGGAGCAATTTTTATCATCAGTAAGTATAATAATAATAATAATAATAATAATAATAATAATAATAATAATAATAATAATAATAATAATAATAATAATAATAATAATAATAATAATAATAATAATAATAATAATAATAATAATAATAATAATAATAATAATAATAATAATAATAATAATAATAATAATAATAATAATAATAATAATAATAATAATAATAATAATAATAATAATAATAATAATAATAATAATAATAATTGAAAAAGGAGAATATTAAATATTAATTTTAATTTATTCTATTATATTAAATTTAAGAATCAATTAATATTACAAGATGTATCAAATTATGATTATAAACATTTTTTTTATAATAAAACAAATAATTTAGTACCATACTTTGTGTTGGGTGGTGATCAAGTATTTGAACATGGTCATAATTTTGAACATCCAACTGCCAAGCATTTATCAGAAGGTTATTTGGTTGAAGATCGTAATGGTATAACTCAACAAAATTTAAAGACAAAGCTACAACAACAATTCCAACAACAACAGGGAGGAAATCAACATAGTTTAACTTTATTTGATATAACATCAATTGAATATATTGATAGTTTAAGAATGATAGCAGTTGGTTATAGTATTGGTACATTTCAATTATTTTCAAGTAATAATTTTAAATTATATTATTGTTCAGCAGCTAGAGAGGTTGGATTACATTCAACCATCCATTTAGAGAATAAACAATCACCAGTCACTAATTTTCTTTATCAAGAGTTGGAAGATGATGATACATCATCGGTTAGTCATTTATGGGTTGGTAGAGGTTCAAAGAATAATCAATCATCAACTAATAATATTTCAATAATTTTATATAAATTAGAATTTGATTTATCATTATCACCAGATTCAACTAAAACAATCAATAACTTATTAACATTAAATCAAAATGTTGATACACCAATTGATATTACCAAAATTAATAATATCAACCAAACTGGTAAAAACAACAACAACAATGGTAATCAATTGGGTGAAATTTTATCAATGTCATATCTTTATCAGAATAAAGATATAAAATTAAATAATGGAATGGTTCCAAAATCTAAATCTATCTTTATTTATCAATTCATTGAAAATGGTTCAATTAAGATTGAAATTAAATTATTTGATTTGTTTTTATTGGAAAGATATGGTATTAACTATAGTTCAAACTCTCAACATTGGTTACATTCAATTAAATTGAATGATGAAGATAATAACAACAACAATGGTTATCATTCAATTTGGATAGATCAAGAATCAATTTTAAATAATGTACTTTATCAATTAGAGAATAATAATAATAAAGTATTTGCTAGTAAAGATATTGATCAACAACAACAACAACAATTTAATGATACTATTATTGAAGATGAAGTTAATTTCGAAGAAAAGAAATTGAATTTAACAATTTATCATCCAAATTTTAAATTTAAATTATTATCATTCTCAACTATTGATAGCATTGATTATTTAAGTCCACAAGAGAGATTAGTTTATGAGTTATCAAATAAAGGTGCTATTGTATTTGAATCATCAAAACTTTTAAATTCATTCTATGTGAAGTTTGTTGAATCAAACATTTTCCCATTCTACAAATCTGATCAACAACAACAAAGAAATGATTTATTAATATTTTCATTGAATAATAATTTATTATCGATTGTTAATGATTATATTTTAAATTATAGATCATCAAATGCAAAATTAATATTGGAATCGTTTTGGTCACATTTTCAAACATTAAACAAAAATTTCGGTCTCTCTGAAATCTATAGTAAATTAAATTCTGAAACACCAAAACTTTTAGAGATTGCATACGTTAAAATCGTTGATTTAGTTAGAATATTTAGATCTTTAGTTAATAGATATATTCAAGAGAATTCAAATAAATTAAATAATTTAAATTCAAATGATATGGCAATTGATAATAATAACAATAATAATAATAATACTTTAACAACTACAAATAATTTAGTACCAGATAGTTTAAAAATTAAACTTGAACAAGCAATTAATATAGCAAAATTTGTTGAAATTTTAAAGTGGTCATTATATTTTGGATTATTTAATTCATCGACATTGAATGATATGGAATCAATTAAAAACTATACTATTCAAAAGAGAAAAATCATAAAAGAGAAACTAACTATTGAAATGGGTAATACAGGTAGAACTAATCAATATCTTTCTGATAGATTATTAATCGATTTATTCTATTCCAATATTGAACAACGATCATCTTCATCTTCATCATTGGATTATGGTTTATCAATGAATTCCTATCCACCACATAATTCTCAAACAATGAAATCATTTTTTAAGATCTTTGAATCATCTCAACAATTTACAAAGAAGATTTCAGTACTTTTCTATCTATTAATCGATTTAGAATTAACTGATATCAGTGGTGGTAATTCTAGTAATGGAAAGAGTTTACATCAATCAGAAATTTTGAAATCATTCTTTGGATCATTCCATATCTCTAGTAAATATTATAGCTTCATTATGGGTATTTGGAAATTGGATAGCTATTTATTGAAAACACAAGATCAAATGAACCTCGATCAAGATGATGATACCAACAATGGTTCATCTTCATCAACAACTATAGTCATCGATGAAGAGATAAAGAGTGCATTTACATTATTAAATTCATCAAAAGTTACAAAGAAATATCTTTATCCAATTTTAGCAAGATTCTATAGTTTTGGTTTCAAAAACTATGCACAACTTTTAATGAAAGGCTTTAATTTCGAACCACAAAATTCAGACGAAGCTCAACTATATGTAAGAATCCTTTTATCGAACCATGCTATTTTAGAAGCAATTTTATTCCAACGTAGTTTTAGAAATCGTTTACAAGACCGTTTAACTTTGGAATCAATTGAAAGATTATTATTCTCAATCTTTAATTACTCTTTTAATCTCAGAAAATTAGATTTGATTTTAAATATGTCTTTAGATGAAATTGAAGAACAAGTATTCCTACATTTCCTCTTCAAAATTAAAGCTTCATCATTGATCTCTCTATTCTACATTAAAAGAGGTCGTATTCCTGAAGCTTGTAAAGTTAATCGTTACTATCAATCCACAAGAGTCAATGGTGATGTTTTCGATGGTCATGATACAATTAATCATTTATTATTAAATTATGAACAATCTCTACCATTAATTCAAAGACCAATTCACTTTAATACTCAACAAACCCTTTCTGTCGTTGATCAAGATCAACAACAAAAAGAACAACAACCTCAAAAACAACAATTTTTAAATAGTGAGGAAGATAATATACCATTATTACCAAAATCAATTTCAAAGGTTAATTTAGTGCCACCACAATCTTTTATTCAAAAACCAATTGTTATGCCATCACCAATTCCAAAACTTTATAATGACTCTCTCTATTTATCTTCAACTCTATCGACATCACCAATTTCAAACTTGGAAGTTTTAACAAAGAAATCCAATGAGGAACAACAGGAGAGATTGTTGATTCAACAAAGATTAGCTCAACAAGAGAGAGAATTACAAGAACAACAAAGACAATTAGAAGAGCAAGAGAGCCTAAAAGAATTCCAAAGACAACAAGAACTCTTACAACAACAAATGGAAGTTCATTCACAACAATTAAAAGAACAAGAAAAAGAAGAGGCTATCAAACATCAAAATCAATCGAAACCATCCACAGCTATGGATATTACTTTCCCAACAATGGTTACAACAACATCTTCACCAATTTTATCGGCTACTAGTGGCAGTACTCCACAAGGTTCACCATTGAAATCTGCACTTAAAAGTGGTGGTTCGGCAAAGAAAACTTCAAATGTTAGATTTAAAGATAGTTTAAATAGAGAATATCCAATTCCAAAATTAAAGAAAAAAGATGATTATTCAGATGATGATGATGATGATGATGATGACGATGATGATGACGATACTGAAGATTCTGAACTTGAAGATATCTATAAAATTGATGGTGGAGAAGAAGAAGAGGAGGAGGAAGAAGATGATGATAGTGCTGTAGTTCACGACGATGATGAATATGATGATCAACAAGCCTCACAAGCTCAACAATTCCTACAATACCAACAAATACAACAACAACAACAACAACAACAACAAATACAACTACTACAACAACTTATACAACAAAATGAAACCGATGATACTGAAGAAGAGTATGAAGATGATTCAGAAGAAGATAGATTTAAAGATTTTGAAAGACCAAAACATGGTGGTAAAGAACCTCCAAAATTCCCAACTTACTCCGGATTACAACCTTCGAAACAACAACAACAAAAATTCTTATCACCTCAAGATGATGAAGATTATGAAGAAGAGGATGAAGAAATGGATGAGGATGACCAAAGCTATGACGATGAGGATGATGGTGATTATACACTTTCAAATCAACAATATATGAGACCAATTGTAAACAATAACTATGGAACTCAAGATAAACCAATGGAAATAGGTTCATCCTCAGATGAAGAAGATAATCAAGTTGTAAATAATCAATACAATGATGACAATGATGACAATTATGATGATGATGATGATGATGATGATGATGATAATAATAATAATAATAATAATAATAATGAACAAGAGGAACAAGAAGAGGAGGAAGAATTATCACCACTACAACCAAAAAGAGCGGTAGCTAGTAAACCATTACCAAAAGTTCAGTTTAATAAAGATTATGATGATCAACAACAAGATGATGATGAGGAAGAACAAGATGATGATGATGATGATGATGATCAAGAAGAAAAAGAAAAGAAAAAGAATGAAAGCGATGATAGTGGTGACGAAGAAAAATCTAAAAATAACAATAATTCATCAGATGATGACTCTGATAATGATGAATTAACTTCTCCAAATACAAAAAAACTATTAAGTAAAACTAGTGCAAGTGGTACATCTGACCATTCGATTGAATTTGACCAAGATGAAAACTATCCAACACCATCTGATAAAGGATCAAATAATACTTCGGTCGATAGTGAAAATGTTCAACAAAGTGATTCACCGCTCACCCAATCCCAAAGTAATGAATCACCAAAATCCTCATCATCTCAAAATGAGGAATTTCTTTCAACTTCTATTGATGATATAAATAACTCAATGCTATCTAGCCAACAACATCAACAACAACAACAAGAAGAAGAACAACAACAACAACAACAAGAAGAACAACAACAACAACAAGAAGAACAACAACAACAACAACAAGAAGAAAAAGAAGAAGAAGAAAAAGAAAAAGAAGAAAAAGAAGAAAAAGAAGAAGAAGAAGAAAAGGATGAGGATGATGAAGACTTCCAAGAAATAGAAGAAGAAGAAGAAAAAGAAGAAAAAGAAGAAGAAAAAGAAAAAGAAAAGGAAAAGGATGAGGATGAGGATGAGGATGAAGACTTCCAAGAAATAGAAGCTGATAATAATGATTTTGAGGATATGAAAGATGAAAAAAGCAATGATCAAACTGTTGAAATGAATAACACAGAGGATGGCGAAGAAGAAGGAGAAGAAGAAGAGGAAGAAGAGGAAGAAGAGGAAGAAGAGGAAGAAGAGGAAGAAGAAAAAGAAGAAACTCCAAAAAAACAACCAATTGCTTCAATCATAACCAGACCAAGTCGACAATCAAAAACCGATGGTATCGCAAAAACACTGAGTATTGCTGAAACGAGAAGAGGTGAAAAAGACAAAAAGAAACCAACAGCTCCTCAAAAACCAACCTCCAAACTAAAACCCAAACTTCAAGCAGCTTCCAAACCAAAAAAAACTAAAAAAGCAAAAAAATAAATAAAATTTTAAAACATTCCCCTTGGTTTGTGTGGACATGTCGTAAATTATTATATTATTAAAGATTTTTTTTTTTTTTATCATTTTTGGTATTATAAGATCGGTATTCCTCTAATAATAATAACATTTTGGTGGTTGAATTTTCCATCAATTTAAAGTTCCAGGTATATCTGAATTGTCTAGTCCAATAAATATTTATCATTTTTCCCAAAAGCATCATTATTTTTTTGGGTAGTTTTATTTTTTGTTGGTTTATTATTTTCTATTTTATTTTGAATTAGAGGATTCTTTTTTTCCTCTAAACAAAAATTTTCTAATAATTTTTTTTTAATTTTTATTGTTGTATGATCACAATCTATTTTTTTTTTTGAGTTTTCTGCATTTTTAATGATGCTATTAAAGGAGAATATCTTCTCTTATATCTGAGTATATTAATTCGATTCCAGATTTATTTAGAACCTCTTTCACAACTTCGTCTGAATATTTCCAATAAAATTTTCTTGGTTTTACTGGTTGTTTTATCCACCTTTCATATGAGATTGAATTTTCCCATAATTATTTATACAGTTGCTTTTTAGAGAGTTAAATTTACCTTCACTCTTTTTTTTTATTCTTTATTTGATCTATCTAATTGCTAATTTCTTCTTTGATTATAAAATCGCAGTTTTTTATTCTTTAATCAACTTCAGTGTTTACTATTTTTTAAAAAACATTGTGAATGATGTTTCCATTTTGAACTACTCTATTTTAATATTTACAATTGAATTCTTAAAAGATAATCTGCAAATTTATTTTGAAAGGTTCACTCTTTTTTTTTTAATAACCCAATTGGATGTGTTCGAATCATGTTTTTATTTTTTAATTATTATAATTTTAATTTTTTTTTCTGTGACCACGTTAATTCGTGGTATGACCAAGACTTAAACCAAGGCCACGGAGGCTGTGTAATTCAGTGAAACCACTATGCTAATTCAACCCCCCCCCCCCCCCCCGAAAGGTTCACTTTTTTAATAACCTCATCCAATTGGATGTGTTCGAATCTAGTTTTTATTTATTAATTATTTTAATTTAAATTTTTTTTTATTCTGTGACCACGTTAATTCGTGGTATGACCAAGACTTGAACCAAGGCCATGGAGGCTGTGTTATTCTGTGTGAAAACACTATGCTAAGCCCCCCCCCCCAAAAAAGGTTCACTCCTAAAGCTCTTTAATATTTTTTTAATCATAAGGACTCCTTAGCATAGTGGTTTATTGTAATTGTCTCCAAAACGTTAGAAGCAAGCAGTTGGTCCAGGGTTCAACTCCCTGAGGGGTCTAGTTTTTCAAAGAAATATGTTAAGAGCGTGGGTTCGACTCCTGAAAAGGAGAAAATACATTCTTTCGAGAGGTTGAAAAAGGAGCAGATTGTGTTCAAGGAGCCAGCCAGGTGATCCTTATTGGTGAATTGAGGTTAAACTTTATTACTGTTAAAGACTACGGTCAAACAATAATCATTAATATAAAAAAAAAAAAAAAATCATTATTAAAAACAGGTGTGAAAGTCCATATAATTTCAATCTTCTTATATTCCATCAGAATCCGATCAATCTTTGCATATTCCGATCAATCTCGCCGAGATATTCATTTTGGTATATCGCACGACCTTCAATCTCAACATCTCGACCCCAAAAAACATCCTCCAAGTTGGAAACTAATCCCGTACATTTACGTGATCCAACTCCATTCTAAATTTCTAATTTACGAATTGGTCGCGTCTTCGACACCTGCTGACCTTCTCAGATGAGTTACGCGGAAATTGTGACTATAAACAGTCCACCTCTCAATCACATTGATGAAGAAACGACGAGCTTCATCGAATTATTAAAAACATCAAATGCCAAATACGAAAATTTCAACGACCGTCTAGAGGCGTATTCTAAGGAGATCGACAAATATTGCGAACTCATTAACGATGCCAACTTGACGGCCTACCAAAGGAACAATGACCATTTCCCAGTCACCTTTGAATTCCCGGGAGCCTCCAAAGAGGTGCTAGAGGCAAAAAAATTAGAATTATCAAAATTCAAAATTCCATTGGAGAACCTCTTCATATCGAAAGGCAAGAGAGCTAGAATACACGCTCTCATCAAGCACGAAAGCTCATTAGCAGACGTGCTAGACAACAGAGCCAAACTCGGCTCCTTCTACACCTCCAGTAGAGACTTTCATGTGCTCACTGGTTCAATCAAAATCAAAGAGGAAAAGGTGGAAACAGTGAAAAAAACAATAAATGCTGTCACTCCTCTAAACACTCCCTTCTCCTTCTACCATTCAAAATACCTCAATGGCCACCTCTCAATATTCGGCCTAATAGAGTACAAAAGGGACGATAAAATCACCAATATAAACTCGTCCACTTACAACTTTAAAACATCAATAAGATGCGCCACCAGAGCCATCTACAACGAAAAGAAATTCAAAGCCTCTTCAACCGAAAATGGCAAGGTCGAGATCAAAGCATCCGCCACAACAGCCGAAACAAAACCAGCTCACTCCGGTAAGAAAAAGGCTAACAAAAAGAAAAACAAAAAGGTGTCCCCAAGCGAGAAGGAGAGCTCGACTGTCATTACTCCGCCAGCACCTACCCAAGCACCCACCACCCAAAACACCTCTACTCAGAAGAACTCAAGCCAAATGGTTTCTGAGTCCATTCCTCCTACACTACTCTCAACCTTGGGCGATCTCATCGATTCCTGCGATACCGAAGATGAACAAACGAACCCGCAAACCTCGGGAACTACCACCTCTCAGGTAACAGATGGCCTCAAAAAAAGAGCATCACCAGAACTGCTGTCTGACGACACACCAAGAGCAGCACCTTACCATCCAAAAACGCCGGCAAACAATACCAATAGCACACCAATAGAATTCGAATTGGAATCTCCTTACACACCTCCCAGAAAAGATCTTGGCAACTCCAATCCCAAAGACAGTTCTGATAATTTGTTGGTGGCGATTCTCACTGCTAAGAACCAATCCTGATGGGTCTCAAAATGACCATTAACCAATGGAATGTCAGAGGGTGGAGTACTGACAGGTCATTTAGTCAAAAAACAAACCTTATCGAAATCCTTTCAGATAAGAACACTCCCACAATCACAGTAGTAAATGAACTAAACGCAGACTTTACAGCTGCCAATCTAAGCTTCCCCGGTTCAATTATTAGTGTCTCAAGCAGAGGTAACGGCATTGGCATCCTCAATCACAACAACAACTCTATCAAAATCACACCCAAAATTATCATCGAAAGTAGAGCCATACTGGCAGAAATATGTGTTAATAGCCTCTCTATTTCAATACTCGCCATATATGCCCCGGCAAACCCAGAAAAAAGAAAGAGCTTCACAGAGGAACTCAGAAAAATTTATAACGACCTCTGCCTAACTATGACAGAAAAAATTGATATCATTGCAGGCGACTTCAATTGTCTAGATTTCAACGATCTAAACGAGGAAGGTCAATCTGAGAATCCAGACGAATTAGCTTCTCTCATCGAATCAATAAGATTTACGAATAACCTGCGAGATATGGACCCAGAAAAGAAACACACATTCTTGAGAATACACAAAGATCAAAACCAAGTAGTCACCAGAACAATCACAAGACGATTGGACAGGATATACATATCAAACAGCCTTATCGATTTCGGTAACCTCAACTTCCAAAATATTATTCCTCCTTCAGTTGACGGAACCCCGTTGTCTGACCACAACTTCATATCCACTGGCCTCTTGCTAAACACTACTCTCCAATCATCTAAAAGGAACAGATGGAAATTAAAAAACACCTCTATCCTAGCCAATCCCATGCTGGCAAAAGTTGACTCAATTTTAAAAGACGCTAACCAACTCAACTCTGATTTTCCTGGCTCTTTTGGTTTCAATCAACTGCAATCTCTAATTTCGAGAATTAAATTGTTATACCAAGAATTTCAAAAACAAGGAGACTACAACGCGAAAGCCATCACAAATAATCTCAAAGACCTTCTTCAATCGGATTTAAGAGACTATGCATACAACGCACTTCTGGCAATCAAAGACTCAAAAAAAATCGATATGAAAATGAGATCAGATCTACGAAACTATTGCGAAGAAACCTCTCTTAAATACATCTCAGCAAAGATCAAAAAAAGAACTTTGGACTTCAAACTAGATGCCATTAAAAACGATGAAGGAGTCACCATTAGAGACCAAACGGGAATTGAAAATGAATTTTTCAATTTTTATAAAACTCTATATGATCTCAAACCAGATTCTCCAAGAGAACACATCGACATGCTAAAACATTGGAAATTTCAACAAGATGAAAGTTGGACAGAACTAGATAAGGATTTTTCGGAGGAGGAAATTATCGAAGTTATAAACCAGCTGAATCCAAATAAATCTCCCGGACCAGATGGTATCACCAATCTCTTCTTTATTACACACAAAAAGAAATTGGCACCCCTTTTAGCCTCAGCATTCAATGATTCACTAGAAAACCCTTTTAAAATCAATAAAAAACATAAAGAAGGACTCATTATTACTATTCCAAAAAAAGGCGATCCAGAATTAATTAAAAACAGAAGACCAATTACTCTGGCAAACTGCATCTACAAAATCCAGTCAAAGACCATCAATAATAGATTAGTTAAGATTCTTCCCAAAGTAATCAACACCAATCAAAAAGGTTTTGTCCCAGGAAGATTTATTTTGGACAACATTTTTACTATCAATGAAACGATATCGTATTGTAACCAAAAGAATTTAAACGGGATAATAACTTTCTACGATTTCGAAAAGGCCTTTGATTCAATCTCTCACGATTCAATCCTTAGAACACTACTC
Source organism: Dictyostelium firmibasis (assembly GCA_036169595.1). NCBI lineage: Eukaryota > Evosea > Eumycetozoa > Dictyosteliales > Dictyosteliaceae > Dictyostelium > Dictyostelium firmibasis. The sequence continues at coordinate 1,776,423 of CM069769.1, forward strand.
CATATTAATATCCCGTACAAAATAACCAATCTTATTATGAGTCTTTTAACAGATTCAGAAGCAAGAGTAGAAGTAAACAACAACAAAACACAACCTTTCATTATTAAAAGGGGAGTAAAACAAGGAGACCCTTTATCACCGACCCTTTTCGTACTAGTTATCGAATCTCTGGCTAGAGTAATATTGGAAGATAACAACATAACAGGACTACCTTTAAACGATGGACCACAAAGAGAAAAATTCCAAGGCTTCGCGGATGATTCGACTTCTTTGGTAGAGAATAAAAATCAACTAAAAATGGTTCTTAAACACTTCAACACCTTTTGTAAAGCAACCTCCTCCAAATTAAATCTGGATAAATCAGCATCGATAGTTCTGGGTAATACAAACTACAATGGAATCGAGATTCCGGAGTCAAATAACCCAGAAAGATACCTTGGATACTTCTTCACTAAGAATGGTATCCACAGGAAAATGCCTGAAATTCTGAGATCAATTCGAGCATCTCTTTTACTTTGGAAAACAACAGGGACCACGGTAAAAACTAAAACTAGCATTCTTAAAGCCTTCGCATTATCAAAACTAACATACTTTTCATATATTGAAAAATACAATGAGAATGAACTGAAACAAATTAACAAAATAGTGGAATGGTTCCTTTCGGCCTCAAACTACAAAAACTCCACAGGATTCAATGTTATTAATCTCATGAGCGCAAGAAGATCAAGATACCCAATGGAACAAGGTGGGTGGAATATATGGGACATCGAACAAAGACAAAAAGCCCAAAGACTGTGGATAATCAACGAATTCATCCACGCACAAGAAAACAATTCATTGTCATCAGCCACTCATAAAAGCTGGAACTTTCAATTAACATCAAATAGAATTACCTCACAATTTCTAAAGAGTAATATAGATGATTGGAACAAATGTAGAACTAAAAGAGGAATTTTCCGATTCGCCATTTCAATAAAAAATCAATCGGGTCTTCCCTTATCTCTATCTGAATGGTATAAAGAAATTGACTCCAAAGAGGAAAGAATACCTAAAACCTTTCTCCAAGATAATCTTTCTATGAGAGGGTATAACTATAACTTCCTTTTCACCAACATACTAAATATCAAAGATCCAAAAACTAAAAACACAATGTTTAGATTTCATTCGAGATGCCTCCCTCTAAACTATCTCCACGAAAAACCATGCCCAATGTGTAATACTAACATGTCTATTGATCCATACGGTCACCTATTCTTTAGCTGCACAAAAACAAAAAACTTCATAAATATTAACAAACTAAAAAATTTCGTCTTTGTGACAACAGGTAGACTTTCAAACTGGACGGTGGATAGAGCGATTGTAAATGGAAAACCAATTATCAAAATATTTCCAAAATTCAATAACAATACTCCAACCGATAACCAAATCAATCCTGACTACGGAATAGAAGCCTTCCACAAGCCTTACTTCACATGGTGTTATAAAGCCATTAATTATGACTTAAACAGATCATATGCATACAATAATGTAATAGCATTAATCATGCATCACATATGGATATGGATTTGTAATCAATTGTATGGTAACAAAGAGCTACAAGATACCAATCTGGATTTTGAAATGCTAACAAACAAATGGCACCAACTAGCTTCTATGGAATACATCAAATTATTAAAAGAATATAAATTATCGATGGCCAAAGAACCAGAAAGATTCAATGATATCAACTCTTATAATAATAATATAAAAATAATCAAAAACAGGATTTCAAAAAAATACTGTATATTAAGAAAATCTCTCCCTAATAATGTGATTGTTGACTTTTTCATATAAATGTAAAAGCATCATATAATGAACATTAATTAAATTAACTATTAAAAATAATAAACTTTATTATTGTTAAAGACTAAGGTCAAACAATAATCATTAATATTTAAAAAAAAAAAAAAAAAAAAAAAAAAAAAAAGAATTGAGGTACAGGCAGTTAAGGTCACCTCCAATGATTTGGATTGGGATGAACATTTTGGAGATCATTACTTATCACCACCTTTGCTGAATATTAGCATAATGATTCAGTAGAAGATTCTCAAAGATTCAGAAAGACAATCACAAAAAGATTCCTTAGCACAAAGATTATTGTTGGTGACCATATTCATTTTTTCACAACTTTTGATTTATCAGATTCATCGGATAGCTATGTAGATTTTGATACCACTACTACCACCACCAAAAAATAACTCATCCACAAACAGCAATAATAAAAAAAATTTGATAAAAAATAAAACAAATAATTTTAAATAGAAAAAGTCACCTCTTTTTTTTTTGACTTAATTTAAAATTTTTTGCAAATTTCCTGCAAATTTCCTCTCATTAAAATGCAGCAATAATAATAATAAATTTTGAATTAAGTCAAAAAAATTGAGGCGATTTTTTTCTATTTAAAATTATTTGTTTTTATTTTTTATCAAATTTTTTTTTTTTTTTTTTACATTAGTTTTAATAATCTTATTGATAGGCAATTTTTAAATTTACTAAAATTTTAAAGTTGAAAATAAATATTCCAAAGACTGGTTCATAATGATTGAAATCAAATAATGGTTTTGGTTTGTTGTTGAATTCTTAAATCTAAGCAAATTGAAACTAAATCCTTTATCAATTGTTGAAGTTGAAATATCTCATATCTTAATTGATTTAATTTATGGTCTATGACTTTATTGTTCTCTATTTCTTCACTTTCTTCAGTTTTTAATTTTTTAGATTGAAAAAATTCATCTTTTGATACTTGGCTATATCTTTTTTTTAATACTATTTTAAAATGCATTTTTATTTTTTTTTATTTAAAAAATTAATTATTATTGTTTTTATTAAAACCTTTTATTGAATGAAAAAAAATGTTTCATTTTAAATTAAAAAAAAAACAAAGTGTGTCAGTCTTTTTAAAAAAAAAAAAACAAAAGTGTCAGTCTTTTTGAAAAAAAAAAAACAAAAAAAAAAAAGGAAATATCTGAACAATTTTCTAATAAAATAAATAAAAAATATCAATAGACTGACACTTTTTTTTGAATACATCTAAAAAAGATTAAAATACATTTTCCTTTAAAAATGCACAAAATTAAAAAAAAAAAATTTTAAATAATAAAATTTAACCGATAATTATATATATGATGAAGACTCTAGTTCAATTGTGTTATTAATTGTCGAAATCTCCTTTTAAATAACTACCACAATTTGAATTGGGATGGGAATTAGTATGTACCCTACTCAATAAATTCTGGATAATTACCAATGAAAAGGGGAAAGAGATTACTTAATGAGAGATCACAAGAAGACTCAGTTTAAAATAATCTTTATAAAATACCAAAAAAAGCAAAAAATAAAATAAACTATTTCCAATTTTTTTTTTTTTTTTTTTTTTTTTTTTTTTTTTTTTTTGAGAAAACTAATAGAAAATTAATTTGGAGAAATTCTGACGAAAAAAATACATTTAAATAAAATTAAAAAAGATTTTTTAAGTTTAATTAAAGACTAGAATTAGAAAAAAAAATCAAACATTTAGTTTTTTATATTTTTTTTTTATTTTGTTTTAATTTTTATTTTTAAAAAATTTTCATTTTTTGATTTTTTTTTTTTTTTTTTTCACAATTGTATTATTTTTAAAAATTAAATTAAAAAACAATGACCGAAACAACACCAACCGAAACAACACCAACCGAAACCAAAGAACAAGTTATCACACCATGGGAAGTTGAAGCAGCACCAGGAGGTAGTGTTGATTATATGAAACTTGTTGATCAATTTGGTTCAACTGTTATCAGTGAAGAACTCATTGCTCGTTTCGAAAGAGTTACTGGCAAAAAAGCTCATCACTTTTTACGTAGAGGAATCTTTTTCTCCCATAGGTAATTTTCCAATGAATTCATTATAATTTAATATTACTTAGTACTAATGAATTATTACTATTATTACTATTATTATTATTCATTATAAATTTATTATATTACAGAGATTTAAAAGAACTTTTAGATCATCATGAAGCAGGTAAAAAATGGTTTTTATATACAGGTAGAGGACCATCAAGTGGTAGTTTACATTTTGGACATTTATTACCATTTACATTTACAAAATATCTTCAAGATGCATTTAATGTACCATTGGTAATTCAAATGACAAATGATGAAAAGTTTTTATGGAAAGATATGACTTTAGAGGAATCAATTAAATATACTCATAACAATGTTAAAGATATCATTGCATTGGGTTTTGATATTCAAAAAACTTTTATTTTTTCAAATTTAGAATATATTCAATATCTTTATCCAAATGTACTTAAAATTGCAAGATGTGTTAATTTAAATCAAGTATGTTAAAATTAATTTTTATATTATTTTATTTATGCTTTATGAGTTTAATATTTATTAATATTAATATAAAAAAAAAAAAAAAAAGATTCAAAATATTTTTGGATTTAAAGAATCAGATGTAATTGGTAAATTTACATTCCCACCAGTTCAAGCAGCACCATGTTTCCCAGATTCATTCCCACATATTTTCTCATCAGATGATCCAGAGATTAAGAATATCCGTTGTTTAATTCCATGTGCAATCGATCAAGATCCATACTTTAGAATGACTCGTGATATTGCACATAGAATTGGTCATCAAAAACCAGCACTCATTCATAGTAAATTTTTCCCAGCACTTCAAGGTCATAATACGAAAATGAGTGCCTCTGATGTAAACTCTGCAGTTTATCTTTCTGATACACCAGATCAAGTTAAGGATAAAATTAAGAAACATGCTTTCTCTGGTGGTGGTGCCACTAAAGAAGAACAAGAGAAAAATGGTGCAAACCTTTCCGTCGATATTACCTATGAATATTTAACTTTCTTGTTGGAAGATGATGAACAATTAAAAGATATCGCTGAAAAATATTCAACAGGTATAATGATGACTGGTGAAATTAAACAAATTCTCATTGATCTCATGAATAAAGTTATTGCTCGTCACAAAGAAGCAAGATCTAAAATTACTGATGAAGTTTTATCAAGCTTTATGTCCATTCGTAAATTAAATTTTTAAAAAAAAATTTAAACAAATAAAAAAAAAAACATTAATACTCATTATGCCATCCATTAAAACGAGTGGACGAACCCCTTCACTTTTTTTTTGTAGTATGGCAATCAAAAAAGATATTTTTTTTTTTTCAAAAAAAAAAAATGATTGTTGGGGATCTTGTCGAATCGTCAAACTTTATTTCAAAAGAAATTACACCCATTTCTTTTTTTTTTTTTTTAATTAAAATTTTATTTTTTTTTAATTAAAAAAACTATGTTAAATTTTTTTTTTTTTTTTTTTTTTTTTTTTTTATTTTTCCATTAATTTTATTTATTTCTTTTTATTTTGTTTTTTTATTTATGACCAACTAATCTAATTTTAAAAAAATAAAAAATGAACGATAAAATTTCAAGAAAAATATATTCATGGAAAGAAATTTCAAAACATAATACAATTGAAAATGGAATTTGGATTTCGATTGATGGTTTAGTTTATGATATAACAAAATTTGTAAAACATCATCCTGGTGGTGAACAAGTTTTATTTTTAGCAGCAGGAAGAGATGTAACAAATCTATTTGAAAGTTATCACCCAATGACTGATTTACCAAGTAAATTATTAAAATCTTATGAAATTGGTCAAGTTTCAAAAATGGAATTTCCAAAGTATGTTGAAAAGAGTAAATTTTATTCAACATTAAAAGAAAGAGTTAGGAATTATTTTGAAGAATCTAAAAAAGATTCAAAATTTGGATTTGGAATTATATTAAGATTAGTGTTTGTCTATTGGTTTTTATTTACAAGTTATTATGTAAGTCATTATTTATTCATTGAAAAATTTTGGTTGAATTGTTTATTAGCATTAGTTTATTCTTTGTCAAATAGTTTATTCTCTTTACATATGATGCATGATGCATGTCATTCAGCAATTTCACATAATCCAAAAGTTTGGAAATGGTTAGGTGCCACATATGATTTATTAATTGGTGCTTCATTCTTTTATTGGTGTAATCAACATGTTATT
>CM069769.1:1785000-1842500 GCA_036169595.1 Dictyostelium firmibasis
CCATTGAATAAAAAGATATTGAAAATAATCTATAGAAGATTGAGAGCACAAGTCGAAGAAACCTCATCACACAGATTCAGAGATCCAAAAGATTTACAATTTTCATTCACTGCCAATCAATTCACAAGAAAGTATAGTACTTTTCAAGTGAAACCAGCTTTCAATAAATTAAATACTTTGGACAATATGGGATTTCGTAAGGTTTTAAAAGAAATAACCTCATCGAAATATAGTCCAAAAACAACTTGTTTAAATGATAATTTTGATATGGTCGATAAAGTAATTTTAAAAAGAATTGATAAAGCTTTAAATTTTTTATTTCCCCAAATTCCGCCTTATGAAAATGGTTATTTTTTAATTAAAAATAATAATGAAAATAATAAAACAATTTAAATTTTAAAATTTTTTAAAAAAATTTTTTTCTTGTGTTTTTGGGAAAAAAAAAAAAAAAATTGCAAGGAGATGGATTTTGGAAAAAACTTAGAAATTTTTTTTTTTTAATATACGAAATTTAATCAAAATCTCCATGATTAATTTTTTTGGGTTGAAGATTTCTTGAAATTTCAAGGATAATCAAGTTCGATAACAAGATTAAAAAATTTATTGGTGCGTCACTCTTTTTGTTTTTATTTTTTTTTGTTATAAAAAAAAAAAAAAATTAAAATAATAAAAAACAATCAATTTCAAAAGAAAAAAAAGAATAAATGTAAATAAAATGATTAAAAATATAAAAAAAAAAAAAAAAAAAAAAGTTTTGGTGGCAAAAATATTTTTTATTTTCAAAGAAAATTTATTATATAAAAAAAAAGGTGAAAATAAATTATATTAATAAATTTCCTTTTTTTTTTTTCCAAAATTTTAATTTTTTTTTATTGATTTTTTTTTTTTCAAAGTTTTTTTTTAATATGGACAGTAGTAGTAAAGATTTTAATAATATTGATAACAATAATAACAATGATAACATTGAAAACAATAATGATGGCAGTAAAATTGTAATTGATATTATCAATAATGATAATATTGGGAATATCAATAATGATAGTGGTGTTATCAATAATGATATAATCGATGACAATAATAATGATAATAATGATAATAATGATAATAATAATAGTAATGATAATAATAATAATGATAATAATGATAATAATAATAGTAATAATAATAATGATAATAATAATAGTACTGATGATAATAATGATAATAATAATAATAATAACAATGATGATAATGATAATAGTAATAATAATAATAACAATAATAAAAATAATAATAGTACTGATAGAAGAAGATCCTTTAGACGTTCAAGATATAGTAGCAGATTTAAAAAAAACTATAGGAAAAGAAATATTGGAAAAAGAGGTTTAAAGTCTCAAAGTTCCACAGATAATAACAGTGATAACAATGAAAATAATAGCAATAATAATAATCAAAAATATAGAAAATTTTTAATTGAAGGTCATAATTATGATGTTTTTGTCAAAGATATGGCTAAATTATTTTTAAATGAAGATAAAATGTATAATGATACTGATAGTAATAATAATAATAATAATAATAATAATAATAATAATAATAATAATAATAATAATAATAATAATAATAATAATAATAATAATAATAATAATAATAATAATAATAATAATAATAATAATAATAATAATAATAATAATAATAATAATAATAATAATAATAATAATAATAATAGTAATAATAGTGAAAGTTTATTTGATAAATGTTATAGCTACATAAAAGAAATTTATACAAAATTTAAAGAAAACTTTTCAAATAATGATAATTCTGACACTCGAGATATTGATGTAATTATTCAATTATTTTTAGTTTATATTAAAGTAGATAATGCATTAGCAAAAACATTTAAAGAGGTGGTTGATAAATTTATTGAGGATAGTTTAACAATTGAAGGCGACTGTTGGATTGATAGGGGAAGAATATTCAACAGTGACTTAGAGGATTCAATTTTATCACTCGATTTGTTAAAGATTAGATCATTATATATTGACGAAGCTTGTAATAACATGGATGAAATAAAAGATTATGATATTAGTGACCGTGTTTATAAAATGGCTAGAGAACATTCCTTTGATGTTTATGATTTAGAAAATGGTGATTTAAAGTTTCCAGAAAATTTTAAACTTTCTTCAATGGGTAGATATCATTTATCTCAAAGATTTCAAGGTATTCAAGGTAGTGAGTATGGTGAACTTTCATTGATTCCAAACATTGGAATTGTTAAAAACCTCCTTTCAATTATGACACATGGTCTTTCAGATATTTTAACCTATGGTAATGGTAATGAAAATGAAGCAAATGCATATATTATTGGTGGTTCATTGGTGACATGTATTGAAACTTTACCATTGAATTACATGAAACTTTATGATGATATGAAATCAAAATTAGAATTTTCAAATGAAACCGTTGAATATGAATTTCAAAAAAGTATTAAAAAAGAATTTTTAAAATCAGAATCAGATGTTGATATTATCATTACAGCACCAACAATTGAAATGGCCAAAGCAAAAGTCTTTTATTTACTTTGTGAAATTAAAGAATGGTTACTAAGAAATGAATTTGATTATCGTTTTATACGTACACCAAATTCAGTGACAATTATGGGTGAAAAGTTTAGACCAATTCAAATCATTACATTATTTTCAAAAAATATTGAAGAACATTTAATATTTTGTGATTTAGATTGTACTGCTATTTGCTTCAATGGTAGTAATATTAAAATGATTCCACGTTCAATAGTTGCTTTTAACAATAGAACAGTTTTAGTTACAACAAAGATGGAGCGTTCACAAAAATACTCTGTTAGAGGTTTTCAATGCAAAAATTTTGAATATTGTAAACACTTGGATCGTTGTGTTGCAAAGAATTCAATTTCTGAAACTTATGAAAAGTATAGTGCTATACCATTTCATAAAATTCAATATCAAAAAATGACAAGAATTTTATATTATTTAAATCGAAATTTCAAATCGAGATTCTTAAGTAAACACATTGATGATATTCTTGACCCAGATTTAATTGGTAAATCCACTAAATATGGCTCAATTAAAAATTTTAGTTGGAAAATTGGATCCCTAACAGTTTATGGTTTAATTAGTTGTTATATTTGCAAAAAGAAATTTATCTATTCAAAATTAGATATGGTCCCATCAAGTCTTTGCGAAGATTGTTATAAATTTAATGATTTTTCTCGTACCGAATTCGATGAAAAATTATTAAAAGATTCACTTTTACTTAATGAAAAATATGCTTTAGTAACTGGCGCAAGAATTAAAATTGGTTTTGAATGTGCTGCTTTATTATTGGGTTATGGTTATAATGTAATTGCAACTACAAGATTCCCACATCTTGCAAATGAAGCATTTAAAGAAAGATTTTCCTCAAATCCAGAGATTTTGTCACGTTTACATATCTATGGTTTAGATTTTAGAAATGTTACCGCAGTTCAAGAATTTATAAATCATATTAAATCAAAATTCCCAAGAATTGATGTTTTAATTAATAATGCAGCTCAAACAATTCGTAGACCAAGAGCATATTATCATAGTTTATTAACTGGTGAAAAAGAAATTAAACAACTTTTATTGACAAATCAAACTGATAAAATGATTGAACAATTCCAAGAGATTCCAAGCGATGATGATTTAGCAATAATTGCTAAATCTGATAGTGATAGTGATTCAGATGGTAGTAATAAATTGATGGCATTGGTTAGAGTCAATGATATTAAATTTGCTGGTTCCTCTTCAACGGCTATCATTGAAAGTTCTTTATTACCCGAGGATAATGAATCTAAAAATGAAGCTTTATTTCCAAGTAAAAAATATGATGAACATGGTGAACCATTGGATATGAGAAATAAAACTAGTTGGACTTCACAAATTGATGAAATTTCAACTGTTGAAATGGGTGAAGTAAATTTAGTTAATTCAATAGTACCAACAATGTTTGTTTCTCAGTTAATTCCCCATATGGAAAGAAAATCATTAAATAATAATAATAATAATAATAATAGAAATAATAGATTTAATAATAATTTTAGAAACAAAAATAATATTAATAATAATAATAATAATAATAATAATAATAATAATAATAATAATAATAATAATAACACATCATCAAACTTATCAAGATTAGATTGGGGATATATTGTTAATGTTACATCATCGGAAGGTGATTTTGATTATGACTATAATAACCAAAGTGGTAATCATGTCCATACAAATATGGCAAAGGCTGCATTAAATATGATGACACGATCAATCAGTGCCTCGTTGGAGAAAAAAAATATTCATGTATCATCAGTCAATACAGGTTGGGTTAGTGATATGGGTCCTGTCACTGATAAAGACTTTAAAGTTAGATCTAAAAAAGCCCGAAGATTCTATCCAGTTCCATTAACATGTGTTGATGGTGCAGCTCGTGTATTACACCCAATTTTCAACAGTTATTATAAATCTCCACCTTTTCCAACTGGCTCATTATTTGTAAATTATAATATTAAACCTTGGCAGTGAGAATTAAGTGGAAAAAAAAAAAAAAAAAAAAAGTAAAAAAATAATTAAGAAATTTAAATAAATAAAAAAACAAAAAAAATATGTATTCTCTAAATAAAAAACACGTGTGCAGTAGAGTAAATTTTTTTTTTTGATTTTTTTAAAAAAGTATAATATATATAATTTTTTTTTTCTCATTTTTTCTCTTTTTTTCTCAATAAAACAAACAAAAAATAATTTTTGTAATTAAAAAAAAAAAAAATGAAATTTTTTAATTTTTTATTATTGTTGTCAATCATGTCAAATCAAATAGCAAAACCATTTTTACCATCAAATGGTGGGAGAATGAATTATTTTTTTGGATTACAAATTACAGAAGTATTAATAAATAATCAACTTAAACAAATCCAAAATTCAATTACAAGAAGTTGTAGATATGTTGCAAAAGATATTACTTCACCAGAAAAATTTCATATGACCCTATTTGTTATGGAATTGACTGATGAACAAATACCAATTATTAAATCAACATTAATGCCACAAGCTAAACTATTGGCAACTGAAATATTTGGTGAAAATATTAAACCTTCATCATCAATAAAAGGAATTGGTTCATTTAAAGATAGAGTTATTTGGGCTGGTATTAATGAAAAACATGATGAATATAGTAAACTATTGGATTTTAGAAATCGTTTACATAAACTATTTAAGGATCAAAATATTAAAGTGGAAGATGAATATAAAGATTGGAGTCCACATATTACACTTGCAAAAGGTAAAAATGTACAAAGAAATTTTCTTCAAATAAAAGTATGTTATTTAATCACTTTAAAATATTAATATATATATAAAGCTAACTTTTTTTATTAAAAAAAAGAGTCATTTAAATGAAGATTTAGAATTTGGTTTACAAAACTTTTCAAAACTTCAATTAATGAAAATTGGTGCAACAGATCCACTAACTAAATATTATCATGTTGAAGATACTATTGATTTATAATAAATGATAATTTTTTTTTTTTTTGGAATTTAATTTTTTAGAAATAAATAATAAAATGGTTGAAATATAATTTGTTTCGTTAAATAAATAGTGCAGTAATATTGAATAAAGCATATAAAAGAATTGATTCAGAATTCACAACCATTAATAAAACAATAAAGGAAAACATTTATGAAATCAACAACTATTTTTTTAAATAAAGAAAATATGTGCGATAGCAACAATAAATATCTTTTTTAATTCTCTCAATAATTTTTTCTTTTTTAATTCTCTTAATAAAATTTCTCTTTTTTTTATTAAATTTTTGAGTGGGTCTTGTAATGGTTTTTTATCGTTAACTAATCTTGAGTGCCCAAAAGAAATGTAAATTATTAAAATAAAGTAAAAAAAAAAACTTTGGGAAAACACCATTTTTTTAAAAAATTATTATAATGCAAGCTATTTATTCAGAAACATTGTTTATTTATTTCTTCTTTGATGGGGCAGCAGCTTTCTTATCACCAGCTTTACCTGGGGCTTTCTTGACGGTTGATTTGATGACACCGACGGCGACGGTTTGTCTCATATCTCTGACGGCGAAACGACCTAATGGTGGGTATTCAGTGAAGGATTCAACACACATTGGACGAGATGGGGTTAATTCGACCATAGCAGCATCACCATTCTTTAAGACGACGGCAGCAGTACCTTCCTTGGCAACGACGGCACCAGTACGACGATCAACTTTATCGACGATTTCAGTGAATTTACAGGCAATGTGAGCAGTGTGACAATCTAAGACTGGAGAGTAACCAGCGTGGATTTGACCTGGATGGTTGAGGACGATGACTTGAGCAACGAATTTTTCGGTTTCTTGTGGTGGATCGTTCTTAGAGTCACCAGCAACCATACCTCTTTTAATTTCTTTGACTGAAACGTTCTTAACGTTGAAACCTACATTGTCACCTGGACGGGCTTCTGGGAGTTGTTCGTGATGCATTTCGACTGATTTGACTTCAGTTGAGAGACCAGCTGGGGCGAAGGTGACGACCATACCTGGCTTAATGATACCAGTTTCGACACGACCTACTGGAACAGTACCGATACCACCGATCTTGTAGACATCTTGGAGTGGAATACGGAGTGGTTTGTCATGTGGACGTTTTGGTTCGACGATGGCATCGAGGGCTTCTAATAAAGTTGGGCCTTTGTACCAGTCCATATGTGGGGATCTTTCTAACATGTTATCACCATTCCAACCTGAGATTGGGACGAATGAAACTTTTTCTGGATTGTAACCAATCTTTTTAATGAAAGATGAAACTTCCTTGACGATTTCGTCGTAACGAGCTTGAGAGTAGTTGGTTGATTTTTCATCCATCTTGTTGATAGCAACGATCATTTGTTTGACACCTAAGGTGTAAGCAAGGAGAGCGTGTTCACGAGTTTGACCGTTCTTGGCAATACCAGCTTCGAATTCACCAGTTGGGGAGGCAATGACTAAGACAGCACAATCAGCTTGGGAGGTACCAGTAATCATATTCTTGATGAAATCTCTGTGACCTGGGGCATCAATGATGGTGAAGTAGTATTTGGAGGTTTCGAATTTCCATAAAGCAATATCGATGGTGATACCTCTTTCACGTTCAGCCTTTAATTTATCCATAACCCAGGCGTATTTGAAGGATTGTTTACCCATTTCGGAAGCTTCCTTTTCATACTTTTCGATGACTCTCTTATCGATACCACCACATTTGTAGATTAAATGACCAGTGGTGGTAGATTTACCAGCATCTACGTGACCAATAACGACGATGTTAATATGTGTCTTTTCTTTACCCATCTTGTTTTATTCTAGAATAAAATAAAAAATTAAAAAAATAAATTAGTATTTTTAAATTTTATTTTTTTTTTAAAAAAAAAAAAACTATAAAATGTTTACAATTAAAGCTATTATATGTGTATAAATATTTATATATGTATTGTAATAATAAATTTAATGAATATAAAAAATTAAAAAAAAAAAAAAATATTTATTCTGAACAACACAAAATAAAACTAAATGAGAAATTTAATAGAATTGTGTGTGGGTGTGTTATTTCCAATTTAATTATTTTTTATTATTTTATTTTTATTTTATTTTTATATTTTATTTTTCTCAGTGTTTAATATATTTCGGTAAACAATAAAAAAAAAAAAAAACTAATTATTTTCAAAAAATCTTTTTTTTTTTTTTCTCTCTCTTTATTATTATTATTTTTTGTGTGGGGAACATCACGGTGATCTATAATATGATATTCACATACCTTTCGTTCAAGTTGATTATAACAATGAAGAAAAAAAATGCGGAAAAATGGTTTTTATGCCACCAAAAAAAAAAAAAAAATTAAAAAAAATAAAATTTTCCAAAAATTTTTTTTAACACCCAAATCATTTTTCACATAGCTTTTACATAACTTTTACACAAAATAAAAACCTGAAAATTTTTTTTGAAACACAAACAGCCTGATGATAACTTCAGACTTGTATTATTATTATTATTATTATTATTATTATTATTATTATTATTACTATTACTATTATTTATAATTATTTTATCTTTTTTTATTTTTCTCTTTTTAAAATAAAAAAGTTTGTTTAAAAATCTTAATATTGAAAATATATATATATGTATTTATATATCCTACTATTTTTACAATACATAAAATTTTTTTTTTTTTTATTCATTTTTTTATATTTTTTTTTATATATTAGTAAAGCACATAGTAAAAGGAGAATAAAAAAAAAAAGTTTGTATTATAATTCATTGTATTATTGATTTATTTTTATTTTTATTTTTTTTTTTTTTTAAAAAATTTTTGCAAAACAAAGATAGGTTGAATTTCAACAATACATTTGAATTTATTGTTTTTTTTTTTTTTTTTTTTTTTTTTTTTTTTTCTAATATTATTTCAGATATTATTAGCTCTAATAATTTGATTTTATAAAAATATTCTCTTAAGATATTAATTAAATCTTGAAAGAGTATAAGAGAATTATTCATCCTTTATCGATTTTAAAGTAAACTCTACCTCAGCATAAAATGCATTCAGTTTTATTAAGCTTTATAAAATTTGAATATCATTTCGGCTCTGTAAAAATAAAAATTAAAAAACTACCTGAAGCATAAAACTCATTTGAAAAAAAAATAAAAAATAAAAAAAAATAAAATAAAATAGCATTGAAATAATCGTTACTGTCAATGAACAACTGGTCATTTAATCTATAAATGTGGTGATTCATTTAGGAGAAAGTTATGAAAAAAAATATGGGGAAAAAAAAAAAAAAAAACAAAAGTAAAGTGAAGGAAATTTAAGTTCTAATAAATTTAATTTTTTTTTTTTTTTTTCAATCTTTATTCCATTTTTTTTATTTATACACAATTTATTAAAGTATTTTATTTTAAATCCACAAAATTTCTATTTTTTTTTTTTTTTTTATTTTTTTTTTTTATTTTTTTCTTATTACCGGTTATTGCTTTTTTTTTTTTTTTTTTAAATTTTTTATATTTTTATTTTTCCCACATATAAAAATTTCCCTTCAAATATCAAGATATTACGCACATTTTTTATATTTTTCATTTTTATTTTTTTTTTATTTTTTACCATCATTTTCTTTTTTTTTTTTCCATTGTTTTTTTTTTTTTTATTAATCATTCTTTAAATTAGAATGTCAACAAATGATCAAACATTAGAGCATATATCTAGGTCTCAAGATAAAAATGTATTTAAAGAATTTTTAAAAAGGAGTGATTTATCCACCAAAAGGAATAGTAAAGGTCAAACTTTATTACATTTGATTGCAATGAATGATAATATGTTTGCATTGAAATTCTTTTTAAAAAAAAAGTATGGTTTTTTAAAAGATACCTCTATAGAAGTTGATCATAGGGATATTGATGGTTATACACCATTGCATTATGCTACTCATCAGGGTGCATTTGAAATTGCAACAAAATTATTATCGAGAGGTGCTGATCCAAATGCAAGAACTGAGACTGGCTTAACTCCATTACATTTATTATCAAAGTAAATATAAATTTTTTATTTAAATATATAAATATATTTTCAAACCAAAACTAATTTTTTATTTTATTATTATTATTATTATTATTATTATTATTATTATTATTATTATTATTATTATTATTATTATTATTATTATTATTATTATTATTATTATTATTATTATTATTATTATTATTATTATTATTATTATTATTATTATTATTATTATTATTATTATTATTATTATTATTATTATTATTATTATTATTATTATTATGAAAGGTACTGCTATTCAAATAAATCAATTAAATTAGCAAAACAAATTATTGAAAGTGGAGCATATATAAATCATAAAGATAATAAACAAGAGACACCATTACATAGGGCTACAATGTTAAATGATAATTTCGATTTTTTAAAGTTATTATTATTTCATGGAGCCAATCCAAACATTATAAATAAAAGAGGTAGAACATGTCAACATTTATCTATTGAACAGGGTAAAGTTGAACTATTGGAATTATTTTTAATGTATGGAGCAGATTGTAGTAAACCAACATCAATATTACCATCACCCATGGAAATGGCAGCAGTTTCACCTTTTCCATTGATTAGACAATTCTTTTCTGAAAGAATTTCGCCAACTGGTGAAAACATTTTAATGATCGAAAAAGCTGTATTTTTAGGTAAACCAGTTTCAACCTTTATTCAAAATGGTGATTCTTTCACAACTGGTACTTCAACTCAATTATATACTGGTAGATTATTTATAACAAATTATAGATTAGTTTTTAAATTGGATCAAATTAATAATAATAATAATAATTGTAATAATAATAATAATAATAATAATAATAATAATAATAATAATAATAATAATAACAATAATAATAATAATAATAATAATAATAATACAAGTTTAAATTTTCCAATATTAGAAGATGAAGAAGAATCAATACCACTATTATCAATATCAACTGTTACAACTGATGATGATAGAGATAATCAATCAAATGGTGGTAGTGGTAGTGGTAATGATTTAGATTCGTCGTTGGGATTAAATAAAGAAACAATTATAATACCAACAAATAATAGTGATGTTTTTTTTACAAGTGAAATTACAACTGGTGGTAATATAATTGATGATTATTTAGTAAATCCAATTAATTGTAGTACAGGTAGTAATAATAGTAATAATAGTAATAATTACTACAATAATAGTAGTAATAACAGTATAAATCAAAATAATAATTGTAATATTAGTCAACAACAACAACAACAACAACAACAACAACAACAACAACAACAACAACAACAACAACAACAACAACAACAACAACAACAACAACAACAACAACAACAACAACAACAACAACCAAATTCAACAACAACGACAATAACAACATCATTAAATCAACAATCAATAATAAATGTACATAGTAATAATAATAGCAATTTAAGTGGTCATTTTAGTATTAATCAAAGTGCATCATCAATTTTAAATAATATAATAAATTTTAGTAAAAATTCATTAAGTTTAGTTAATCCATCATCAGGTGGTACAACTTCATCACCAAATCCGACACCACCTTTATCACCAACTCAATCTTATCATTCTTCATTGGATTCACATTCATTACAACAATCACAATCAATTTTAAATAATTCACCTGTAAATAATAATAATAATAATAATAGCATAACAACATCATTTTCATCAAATAATTTATCAAACTATACAACACAATTGACAACAGCAGTTAATTATCAATTAATTAATATTGAAACTAAAGATTTTAAACAATTTAAACTATATTTTATGTCAATTCATGTTAGAGATAAAATAATGGATTTAATAAATTATCATTTTAAAGATAAGATTGAAAGATCAATAAAAGTAACTAGTCATAATAAAAATATACAAAAGAAAATAGTTGAAGAAAATATTCAAATGCAAGATGAATCAAGAGTTGAACATATTGATCGTTATGAAAGTTATGGTATTTTTGAAGAGATGGTACCATTTTTGTTTGCTTTTCTTTACAGATCACCTGCATTCTCAGAGATTTCTCAATCACCACCACTATCACCATCATCATCAATATCAATATCAACATCAACATCATCACCATCTATATCGACATCAACATCGACATCATTACCATTTTCAACACAACCAAATGTTTTAAATTCAAGTACAAGTTCTATTGATGGTTGGCAAGTTTATAATCAACGAAGAGAATATGCTAGATTTAATATCTATGGTGATAGTGAAAATAGTGGTTGGAGATTTACAAACATTAATAAAGATAATAGAATGTGTTCAAGTTATCCTAGTACATTGGTAGTTTCATCAAAAGCAACCGATAAAGATTTAGAAAAAATATTTTCATTTCGTAGTAAAGGTCGTATACCTACACTCTCTTGGAAAGATCCAGGTTCAAATGCATCCATTAGTAGATGTAGTCAACCATTGGTTGGATTTGAACGTGCACGTTGTCCAGAGGATGAATTCTATTGTAGTAGTTTAGCTCTAAGTGCACCAACTCAAACTCTATATCTTATAGATGCAAGACCTAAAATCAATGCAATTGCAAACACTGCAAATGGTGCAGGCTTTGAAAATATTCATAATTATCCAAATTGTAAATTGGTTTTCATGAATATTCCAAATATTCATGTCATTAGAAAAAGTTTAGAGAAATTAGTTTTATCTATGAAATCATCGACTCGTGATAAAGATCATACCGAGAGTACCGATATGAGATTTTGGGGTTACATTGAAGAGACTGGTTGGATCTCTCATATTAAATCAATTTTGGAGGCTGCTACATTCTCTGCTGATTTAATTCTAAAGGGTAATAGTATATTAGTGCATTGTAGTGATGGTTGGGATAGAACTCCACAAATTACATCACTTACTCAAATTCTATTGGATCCATTCTATCGTACCATTCATGGCTTTCAAGTATTGATTGAAAAGGAATGGCTTAGTTTTGGTCATAAATTCTCATTACGTCTCGGTCATTTACCTGGCAATGAAGAAGAAAGATCACCAATTTTTCAACAGTTTTTAGATTGTTGTTTTCAATTATTGAATCAGTTTCCTCTACTTTTCGAATTTACACCATCATTACTATTATTCCTATCAGATAATATTCATAGTTGTAAATATGGTACTTTCTTAAATAATTGTGAAAAGGATAGAATTCAAAATCAAGTCAAAACAAAAACTATCTCAATTTGGACTGAGGTTAATTTGAATGTTCATAAATTTTTAAATCCATACTTTAATCCTCAAGATTTTCAATCAATTAGACCAAAATTATATTCACGTTGTTTGGAACTTTGGAAATCTTGTTATATGAGATTTGAATCAAAAGATTCTTGGATGCATAGTAATTGGTCATTACATAATTCAAATTTTAATAATTTAAATTATTTTTCAAAATTTAATCAAAATAAAGTTAATAATAGTAATAATAATATTAATAACAATAATAATAATAATAATAATAATAATAATAATAGTAACAATATTAATGATAGAAGTTCAATTTCAAGCACTAACAGTGGTAATATTAATAATAACTCTGATAATTGTTGGATTTCACAAAGTAGAAATTCTCAACCACAACATTCACCAATACTTGCAAGCCATAGACCTAACTCTTTATTAATAGATGATTATACAATTGATACAAATTTAGATAACTCAAACAATAACAACAGTGATACTGTTAACACCACTACCACCACTACCACCACTGCAAACAATGATTCTGATATCATTAACACCATTGAGGTTTTAACAGAAATTAATTAACATAATTAACCTAAAATGAAAATAAAAATAAAAATAAAAATAAAAATAAAAATAAAATAAAATAAATAATTATTAAAAAAACACAAAAAAAAAAATCAAAAATAACATTTTTTGGAAAAAAAAAAAAAAAATCCAAATAGTAACTGAAAAAAAGTTAAACTAACCTTTTTTTTTTTTTTTTTTATTTTTTTTTTTTTTTTTTTTTATATTTTTTGGTTGTTTTTTTTTTTTTTTTTAAAAAAAAAAATAATAATATTATACATCTTTTAATACCATTTTCAGAATCATTACTATTGTATTTTTTTTTTTTTTTTTTTTTTTTACCTTTTAATTAATTTAAATTTTTTTTTTTTTTTTTTTTTTTTTGCAAATCAAAATTATTTTTTTTTTTTAAAATTTTAAATATTTAATCATTTAAATATTTAAATATTTAAATATTAATTTTTATTAATAATTAAACTGTAACAATAAAAAAAATTATTCATTTTTATAAAAAAAAAAAAAATAAAAAAATAACTATGAACCTTCAAGATTTACCAACAGAAGTATTTTATTTAATTTTGTCAAATGTTTCAAGTGAATACATAATCCAAGAATTTCAATATGTCTCAAAATATATTTATCATCTATGTAGTGATGAGTTATTTTGGAAATTATTGTCACATTCAAGATATAAAAATTCACCAAAATTAAAATCAAGGTTTCAAAAATTAAATAGTCAATATTTTGATGAAAATCAAGATAATTTAAATTTAAATATTAATAATAATAATAATAATAATAATAATAATAATAATAATAATAATAATAGTAATAATTATAATAATAATAATAATAATAAAAATACAATTGAAAATAATAATAATCATAATTATTATAATAATGAAAATAATAATGATTATGATGATAATTATTTTTTAGATGGAGCAAATATTGAAAATAATTATAGAAGAATGTTATTAAATTATCAAGAGAATAGTTGGAAATTTTTTTTTATTAAAAGTAGTACACCACGTTATTTAGTGATTGGCTCTGAAATTGAAGATAATAGAATATCGGAATTAAAAAAAAATCTATATAAAATGGGTTTAAAATCAATAGATCATTTTAATGTTTTTGGTTTTAAATCATTAACAGTAAATGATCTTTATCAATATGATGGTATTCTTTTCTTTTCATATTGTGGATTTAGACAAAAATCAATTGGTAATATTTTATCTGATTATGTTGATAGTGGAGGTGGTATTGTTATTGCTGCCTATTCAAATGTTTGTATTTAAATTTTTAAAAAAAAAAAAAAAAAAAAAAAAAAAAAAAAAAAGAAAAAAAATTAAATATTTATTATTATTATTATTTTTAAAAATAATACTTAGTGTGGCAAAGGTAATAGACTTGAAGGTAGATGGTTGGAAGAAGGATATAATCCATTTAATGATGGTATTACACAAAGAGTTTATAATTTGAGAATGGGTAGAAAAGTTATACCAGATCATCCAATTTTAGAAGGTGTTGAAAAATTTGGTGGTGGATTCAATATTTCCCACAGTGACTCAGAGATGTCTTCACAATCTAGTTTAATTGCAGAATGGGAGAATCAAAGACCATTAATCGTTGAGTTATCATCTAAAAAATCTCCAATTGTTGGTTTAAATTTTTATCCACCCTCTAATGAATTTGACCCATCAAGTTGGGATAAAAATACTGATGGTTTAAAAATTTTATTTAATTCATTAAAATATGTAGTTGCTCATTCTTTAAAAATTAATAAATAAATTGTAATAAAAATAATGACAATAATAAAAAAAAAAAAAAATAAACAAAAATAAAATAATTGTATTATAATATAATGTTTTCCAAACGTACACACACATAATAAATCGATCAATTAATTTTTTTTTTTTATTAAAACTTTTTTTTTAAATTATAATTTTAACCAATCTAATAATTGTGGAGTGAAATATGTAATGAAAATATCACAACCAGAACGTTGAAGAGATATTAAAGATTCCATAACACCAGATTTTAAATCGATGCCGCCAGCAACAGATGCATGATAAATCATGGCATATTCACCACTAACTTGATAACAACACACTGGTACTTTGACATGATCTTTAACTTCACGAATGATGTCCATATAAGGACCAGCAGGTTTAACCATAATGAAATCAGCACCTTCTGCTTCATCTCTAAGTGCAGCTCTTAAACCTAAACCTCTAGATGCAACTGGTAATTGGTATGCTTGTCTGTCACCATGTTTAGCACCACTACCAGCGGCATCTCTAAATGGACCATAGAAAGATGATGCAAATTTCGAACTATATGCCATAACTGCAACATGGCCACCCAATCCATTCTCAAATAATACTTTTTTAATTTGTCCAACTCTACAATCCATCATATCACTTGGTGCAATTACATGTGCGCCTGCTTTAGCAAATGATAATGCTATCTCTCCTAATCTAATAATACTCTTTTCGTTATCAATTAATCCATCATTTGTTAATACTCCACAATGTCCATGATTTGTATATGCACATAAACATAAATCTGTACAAATTAAAATATCTGGAAATTCATTTTTAATTGACTCAACTTTTTTTTTTTTTTTTTTTTTTTTTAAATAATAATAATAATAATAATAATAATAATAATAATAATAATAATAATAATAATAATAATAATAATAATAATAATAATAATAATAATAATAATAATAATAATAATAATAATAATAATAATAATAATAATAATAATAATAATAATAATAATAATAATAATAATAATAATAATAATAATAATAATAATAATAATAATTCACCATATGTTAGTAAATCAAATTAATTAATTGAAAAAAATAAATAAATAAAAAATAATAATAATAATAATAATACAAACTTGATTTAATGACTGGTGATGTTTCTTTTTTATCAGCAGATGAAGATTGTTCATCCTTTACACCACTTATAATTACGCCAAATAAAATGATAGATTTTAATCCTTTTTCAACTAATGGTCTTAAAAATTCAACTACTAAATCGCTTGAAATTTGAAATTGTCCTGGCAATGCTATTAAGATTTTTCATTTAAATTTTGAAAAAATCAAATCATTTTTTTTTTTTTTTTTTTTTTTTTTTTTTTTAATGGGCCATGATAATATTTTAATATAAAGAAATTATTATAATTATCATTATTTTTATTATTATTAGAATAAATTTCCATTTATATCTTTTTTTTATAACTTGTAAAGTATGGATAAATACATTTAATTTCAGTTTTTGTATTAACCAAATCTGTAACGAAAATTGGATAAATTAATTGAGATTTTAAAATAACATTATCACCTTGCCATGATCTTGTAATTGGATGAGCATATCCGCTATGTAAATAATGAGAATAATTTTTATTATTTTCCATATTTATACAAAGATTTTTTTTATTTTATTTTATAAAATTAAACAAGTTAAATTATTATAAAAGTATCCAATTAGACAATGTTATATATTAATTGGTCAGTGGGAGGTTTATCTGATTTTTTTTTTTAATTATTAAAAAAATTTATGACTAATAAAAAAAAATGAAAAAAAAAATTTAAAAAAAAAAAAATAAAAAATAAAAAAAAATAAAAAAAATAAAAAAAATTCAAAATCAAGACTTTTCCAGAAAGAATGCCAATCTTACCTTACTCAAAATAATTCTTTATTATTGTTTATTTATTTAATTTCTTTTATTTTTTTTTAATTTCACTTTAATAATTTAATTTTTTTTTTTTTTTTTTTAAAATTTTTTTTTATTTTTTTTATTTTTTTATTTTTTTCTATTATTTTTTTATTTTTTTCTATTATTTTTTTATTTTTTTTTTATTTTTTTTATTTTTTTTTATTTTTTTTTATTTTTTTTATTTTTTTTTTTCCACACACAAATTTTTTTTTGACAAACCGAAAAAAAAAAAAATAGAAAAAAAACAAAAAAATAAAAAAAAAAAAATACCCCAGTGCAAGGTTCCGCATTATTTCAAAAAAAACAAAAAAAACAACAACAATTTAGAAAAAAAAAACTAAAAATATCATTAAATGTCTTTTAATATAAAAGAAAAAGGAGGTGGAGGTGAAGGTGGAACTAATATTAATAATATTAATCAAGATATTATTAATAAAAACAATAATAATAAAATTTTTCAAAATATAAATATAAATAATAACAATAACAGTAATAATGGAACAAACCTAGTTACCAGGGCTAACGACACTACCAGTGTTGATAATAATAATAATAATAACAATAATAATAATAATAATAATAATAATAATAATAATAATAATAATAATAATAATAATAATAATAATAATAATAATAATAATAATAATAATAATAATAATAATAATAATAATAATAATAATAATAATAATAATAATACTAATAATAATAATTATAATAATAATAATGTTAATGTTATTTCAAAACAATTTGATTGGTTATTTATTGGTGATCCACTAGTAGATAGCTTAAAGGTATTAAAAGAAGAAAAATCACACGATTTAATATTATTAGAGGCATCATTAGAGGAGATTGATATTCAGATCAAAGCATTTAGAGAGAAAAGAGAGATATTAATAAAAGGTATTGAACAAACAACTATTGAAAACAATAAACTAAGTAATGAGATCGCTCATTGTAAATCGACAGTTTATTCAAAATGGAAATCAATCTCTGATAGATATCAATTAAATCCAAATTTACAACATCATACTCATATAAACACTCATAAA
Source organism: Dictyostelium firmibasis (assembly GCA_036169595.1). Classification (NCBI taxonomy): domain Eukaryota; phylum Evosea; class Eumycetozoa; order Dictyosteliales; family Dictyosteliaceae; genus Dictyostelium; species Dictyostelium firmibasis. The sequence continues at coordinate 1,803,156 of CM069769.1, forward strand.
TTTATAAATACAAATACTATAACAAATAATATTAATAATAATAGTAACAACAATAGTAGTAATAATAATAATATAAATTTAAATTCATTAGATAATTATAGTAGTATTAAAAATTTAAGTAGTTTTAATAATAACAACAATAGAATGAATGATGATATAAATATTGATGATAGTAATAATAGTATACAAAATGCGATGGACACTTTTAGCTATATCAATAATAACAATAATAGTAATAACAATAATAATAGTAATAGTAATAATATATGTAATAATAATGAAAATTGTATTAATAGTAATATATATATAAATAATTTTAATAATGGTAATAATGAAGAGGGTAGTGATAGTGATGGTGATATGTCACCATGTCCACATCATGTACCTCCATCGAATACATTTGTAATACCAGATAATGTAAATAGTGTAAACACATCGAAGATCATATCGACAATGGAACCATTTTCATTGTTTCAATTGCTACCATTAGAGGTGATGGTTACCATATTTGAGAATTTATCATTTTATGATGTTCATTATTGTGTTTCGTTGGTATGTAGACAATGGCACAGTTATACATTTGCCGACTCTATTTGGAAGAATCTATTCTATGTGAAATGGAGCTCTTTTGATATTCATCATCAGAGTGAACCGAAACCATTAAAATCATTACCATCTTCATTTTGGCCAAATTCCACCCTATCCTCATCACAACCACCATTACAACAATATCAACAACAATTATCAACTTTACCATCTTCAATGATTGTGCCATCCTATAATAATTTAAAATTAAATGAAATTAATAATAGTATAAATAGTATAGGCAGTAATAATAATAATAATAATAATAATAACAATAACAATAATAGTAATAATAATGAAGAGGAAGAAGAAAATTATAGTAACAAAAGATTAAGAATTGATTGGAGAGAGTTATTTAGAAAGAGACAAAAGATTGAAAATAATTGGAATAGAGGTATTCATTCAACTATACATTTACCTGGTCATTCAGATTGGATTACTTGTATGCAATTTGATGGTAAAAGTTTAGTTACAGGTTCTTGGGATTCTTCATTAAAACTTTGGAATATTGAAACCGGAGAGTGTACAGTATTTTCGAGTAAAGAGATGGGTGGTCATAGCTCAGGTATAACCTGTGTTACCGTTCGAGGTAATAGATTAATTAGTGGTAGTTCCGATTCTACATTACGTGTTTGGGATATGACCACTGGCCAATGTTTATTGATCTTACAAGGTCATACCGATGGTGTAAGTTGTTTATGTATGATCGATGATACAGTATTGGCAAGTGGTTCATTGGATCATTCAATTAATCTTTGGTCAATTGAAACCGGTCAACTGTTACACTCATTCACAAACAATACCTCTGGTATTTCTTGTCTCTTCTATAGAAATAATCTATTGATCAATGGTACCATGGGTGGAGCATTAAATGTTTTCGATATACCCTCTAGAATCTTATTGACAACATTTCATGGCCATAGTGATCGTGTAACTTCCATTCAATGGTGGGATGGTCCAGAGGGTCCAAGAATTATTAGTTCATCATGGGATTACAATCTAAGGGTTTGGAATTTATACACCGGTAAAACCACAAACCTTTTGGCTGGTCATACCTTTAGAGTTAGATGTACACAAGTTAGTGGAAACATTTTGGCAAGTGGTTCATGGGATACCACAGTAAAGATTTGGGATTTACTCACTGGTAGATGTATTCACACCCTATTCGGTCATAGTTTTAATGTTTGGTCCATTCAGTTTGAAGGTAATCGTTTGGTTTCCGCTGGTTGGGATAAAAAAGTAAAAGTTTGGGATATGACAACCGGTAAAGAATTATATTCATTAGATGGCCATACCGAATCAATCATTTGTATTCAGTTTAAAGGTAGTAAATTGGTATCTGCTGCAAAAGAAATTATTGTTTATGATTTTGATTCTTAAATTGAGAATCATTTTTTTTTCTTTCAAAAATAATTTCCATAAATAAAAAAAATAAAAAAAAGTAGAAAAAAAAAAAAGAAAAAAAAAAGAAGAAAAAAAAAAAGAAAAAAAAAATAAAAAAAGAAAAAAATAAAAATAAAAAAATAAAAATAAAAATATACATTTATTCTTAATAAAAACAAAACCAATTGTTACCATAATTGAATTTCATCCCATTTTTTTTTTTTTTTTTTCATATTTTTTTTCATTTTTTTTTTAATTTTTATTTTTTAATTTTCAACTTATTACATTTTAACTCATTTTTTTAAAAAAAAATGCCTACAGTTTTATTATTAGATGTATCAATTTCTATGGCACATTCAATATTTAGAATAAATAATATTGATAAAAATAATAATGAAGAAGAAATTAAAACATATTTTGATGTATTAAAATCAACGATTGGATATTTTTTATCCACATTAACATCAAAATTTACTTCATATATGGCGAATCCTATAACATTGTTAACATATTCATCAGATGTAAATATTGTAATCCCTTTTACAAAAGGATTTCAAGAGTTTTTAAATGAGTTTGAAAATGTTGATATTAGATTATCGGATCGTACCGATTTATTGAATGCATTGAATCAAGTGAGCGAATTAATACAAGCTACATATGGTAATTCAACTAGTACTTCAACTGAAATATTTATATTCACTGATCAATGTACTGCATTTGATCAATGTGGTGAATCAACATTTTCAAAAATTAAAAAATTTCAATTTCCTTTCATTCACCAATTTCATTTCATTTCAATTTGTATAAAAGATAATCATTTAAATCATTCAAATAATCATTTAATTTATTTAAATGATTTAAGCAACATTAATAATAATAGTAATAGTAACAATAATAATAATAATAATAATCAATTAAATAATAATGAAAAAGATAATAATCAAATTAGAGTAAATAATAATTTTCGTGGTACAATTGATATAGTTAAATTAAATGGTCAAATTAAAAATAATAGTAATAATATAATGCAGTTAAATATAGAATTAACAAATATTATCAGTAGGATAGTTCATAATAATTATAATCTTTATAAATGTGTTTTGGTATTTGGTAGACTGAGTTCACCAATGACAGTTTATCCAAATCCAATGACTTTATTACATTTTTTAAATAATGGTGGTATTCCGAAAAGTATTTTCATGAATGGCACCACTGTTAATGATAAAGATAATAATAATCAATTATCAATGTCAATATTATCAATTATTGGATATTTACCAAACAAATCATTAAATAATATACCATCATTATCAAGACATGTATTAATACCATTGATATCCGATTCTAAACCATCAACATTACCACCACTAGGACCTGTACTTCAAAGCTGTTTAAGAAATGAAAAAAAAACCGCTATTGTACATATTCAAAATAATTGGTATGGTATGATAAATTCAACATATGAAAATGATGTACCTGTTTTAGCTCTATCATTATTTGAGCCAAATGTTGATTTACCTTTTCTTGGTGAGGATTTGACTTGTTTGGAATTAGGTAATCTAAATGATTTACAACAACAACAACAACTATTACTACAACAACAACAATTACAACAACAACAACAAGGTATACCTCAAAAAATACAAATGCTACCACCACAATTACCTTTTCCACCAGTTCAATCCCAATTTACAATGTCCTACAATACAGTAGCGGAACCAAATATCATTCCATACATTAAAATGGATTCGATTCATAGTGATTTCACAAAAATTAGTAGGCTATTTAAATCTTTACCTCAAAAATTAGAATCAATATTTTCTGAATGTGAAAAAATTAGATTACTAGCATTAATGTATCAACCTTCATTATTGAAGGCTTTATTAACTTTAGTTAATGAGGAAATTAGGTTTGTATTTTAATTTTAATTTTTTTTTTTTTTATATCTATTTTATTAATTTTTTTTTCATTATCTTTTTTCAGAACAAATAAAATACCCGATGAAAAAACTTATTATTATTTAGCAGAACTGTTGCTTTTCATTGAAAATCCAGTTGAACCAATAACTGCAAATAATTTAGCTTATTCAATAAATAGTAAAAATCCACCCCAACAACCGCAACAACTTCAACAACAACAGCAACATCAACATCAACCACAACATCAACAACATCAACCACAACACCAACAGCAACATCAACAGCAACATCAACATCAACCACAACAGCAACAACATCAACAACAACATCAACCACAACAGCAACACCAACAACCACAACAGCAACAACAAATACAACAACATCAACAAATACAACACCACCAGCAACATCAACAACAACAATATCAACCACAACAATATGAGCAACAACAGCAACAAAATCAATACTCACAATATCAACAATATCAACAAAATGACCAACATTATCAACAACAACAGCAACAATATCAATCTTCTAATAATTCATATCAAAATAGAGACCATTTACCTCATTCTTCTTCACATCACCACAGTGGTGGTAGTAGTAGTAATAATAGAGGCAGAAAAGAAAAAAAATAAATAATTTTGTGTATAAAGTAGTTTTCTTAATTTTTTTTTTTTAATTGTTTTATTTTTATTATTTTAAGTTAATTTACTATAAGAAGGTGGATCAAGTTTCTTTTGAATGAATTGTATAATATAAAGTGGGAAACAAGATACAAGCGTTATAACCATTACTTTCCAAACAAATTCCCAAGATAAAATGAAAGAAAGTTCAAAGGCCAATAATTGAGGAATCATCATTGTAATGACATAAGATAGGAGGGTTACAATGAGCGAACCAATCATATATCTATGCCATGTATTAATTTCAGTGGCAACATTTAAGAGTTCACAAAGAATGAGAGAGGTAAAAGTGATTGAAACGATATTGTTGAGTGAAGATTCAAAGAGAAGGATTGAGAGTAGCATAATTGCACCGCCTTGATAAACGCTCTTTAATACCCAAATGAAAAATGTTTTATATGATAATGAACGACCTTTCTGTAGCTCATGATAGAGCTCAGGATATCTGAAAACAATATCCATTGGAACATCCTCATCCAAAACCAAAGAGAAAACTGGAGCATTAGTGTAAAGAGTGGCATAACCAACCAACAACATACCATTGTAGATGGAGATGGCAGCGAAATAATAGATTGCACTGAAAACACATTGAATGAAAGAAATGATAAGACCACGATGGATAACAAATTGTGACATACGAGCCGAACGTTTATAAGAGTTTCTACCATGCCATAAAATAAGATTTGCAAGGAAACTAAACTGAGTGATTGAGAAATCTGCAGCCAAAGATGCTTGCTTACCCTCTTTACCAACGATACCAACACCAACATCAGCAGCTTGAATCATACTAACATCATTACCACCATCACCGATGGCACAAGTTCTCTTTTTGGTTTTCTCTCTTATCAATCTAACGATATCTGCCTTTTGAGTTGGTGTACAACGACAACATACAACCGATGGTGCTTTGGTTGCAATAGACATGAAATCATCCTTAAAGTTATCCAAACACATTTGTAACGATGGGCCATCAATAACCAAACAAGAATCTCTCATTGCTGCAAATTGACTCAACTTTTCACGAGCGCGTGTTTTATCGGTAACTGAAATTTGAAAGAGTGATTGAGTTCTAGAGACTAATTTGGTTGAAATGGCAATACATGTTGCAGTTTCAATCTTATCACCTGTTAACATCCAAACTTTTACGTCGGCATTTCTTAACATTTCCAAGGTTGGTTTAACTTTTTCCTGTAGCTTATCTTCGACACCAGTGAGTGCAATCAACTCCAAGTCCTTTTCAATGGTTGCAATTGCCTCTTGAACTTTGGCAGCACGATCAACGATTGTAGTTTTTGCAGCGTTAAAATTGGCAACGAAACGATGGTACTCCTCTTCAGACATTGATCTCTTACCGAAAGCAAGTGTACGTAAGCCTTCTCTTGCCATATTACCACATTCTTCATCCAACCAATCGTTTGCTTTTACCAATTTTGCCATGATTGCATCTGCACCTTTCATATAAAATGTGATTGCACCATCTTTGTCACGTACAATAATACCCATTCTTTTGGTTTCAGAAGTGAATGGGAAGATATTTAAGATTTCATATTTTTCGTGTTCACCTATTGGATTTAACAATGTAATCGAGTTTAATTCACGACCTGTCAACACTAAATTAACGGACTCTGTGAATTTTACTAAAGCAACTTCATCAGGACTTGATGCTTGATATGACTGTGGCTTTGGTTCCGATGGTGAAACTATACCACTATCAAATGTACCACTTTCATATTTACCACTATCATAACTACCACCAGTGCTACTACTGCCACCACCACTTTCATAATTCGATTTATTGTTGGTGGTGGTGTTTGATGAAAGTTTTTGAGCAGTATGATATTTATCGATAGCTTTTGAAAAATCGTCATTTCTATTTTTAACACCACTAGCATTGATTGATGATGCAGTATTATTCTCTTCATCCTCTAATTTCTCATATTGTTTTCTACCAAAGAATGCTCTCTTTTTTTTCTTTTTCTTTTCAGTGTTTAATTGTAAATCATTTGCATCCTCTGAAACTGGTGTTACATTATGACAAAGTGCAATTGCTGTAATTGCTTCTTTAATCTTTCTGCTAAAATTTTTCTTTGGTCTTGTATTACCTGAAACTTTAACATTAATATTATTATTATTGGTGTTGTTGCCATCATAGGATTGTTTTAATTCCTCTTCTAAATCTTTAATACCATCACTTGAAAAAGATACAGATCCTAAATGTAATTTTTTAAATACCATGTCTTTTTTTTAAAATTTAAAAATACTGTTAATATTTTAATTATTATAATAAATTAAGTATATATGATTTAATTATTTACCATTTTGAGTTAAAGTACCTGTTTTATCAGTTAATAAATACTCAACTCTACCTAATTCTTCAGGAATAGTAGAAGATCTAACAACAGTACCAGGAATTAAAGGATCTTTCATCATCATCCAAGAATAAACAGTTTTACCAAGATCTAAATTTACTCTCATACTAATTGGAATGATTGCAGAGAATAATAAGAGGTATCTAAAGAGGTAGATGTACCATAAACCTCTAAATCCTTTTAATGTTATCATCAATAATGATAAACATAATAACAATACAAACAAAATTTTCGATAGAGTATTCAATTCATTATCTAATAAACCAACTTTAGTTGATGGAGTACTTGTGTTCATTACACATCTAGTTTCACGACCTGTATAAACTGCGCATCCAATAACATTACCTGATGCAATTACTGTATTTGACCATAATGTATTCTCAACACTTAAACTTTCAGTCTCACCCTGTAAATTAAATAATAGAATTAGTGAGAAAAAATATTGGAGAAAAAAAAAGAAAAACTATTTTAAAATTACTACTTACAGATTCTTCATTTGTAAAATTACCAATAAAATTATAAATATCTTTTTTTGGTTTTTCAGCATAAATCGAAGCATGTAAACTAATTAAATCTTCATCAGAAGATAATTTTTGTGTAATATTAACGGATCTTCTTAATTTCCAATCGGTTTCACCATCCAATTGATCGGTTCTAATGAATGAGGAACCATTTTTTTCAGTGGTTCTTAAGAATATCATATCGCATGGTACTCTTTGATTGGTTTCAACCTTTATAAAATTACCAACTTTAATATCCGAGCTTGGAATCGATACAAACCCATTCTTTGTTAACTTTGAATAATGTTGTGAATTAGCTTCTTTATCTCTACGAAATCTTTTAAAATCATCATATGCTTCTTTAAATATTGTTACTGATAATACAAATACCAATGGTGAAATATATGTAAAAAGGTAACCTATTATAATAATTTTTGATTTTTTTAATTTATTATTAATAATCTTTATATCTCCCTATATATACCTCCTGTCTCTCTACTAAATATATTAATAATCGAACATACCAGTTTGAAGGGGTGGAATAAATTGAGATAATGCCACTAATAAGAAATATAAATTGAAAAAGTATTTAAATTGTTCATAAAGAATAACAAATATAAATGAATAAATATTATATTTTTGATTTCTGACTACATTTGGTGGGTATCTAAAATTCAAATTATTAATATTAAACAAATAATATAACAACAATAATAATAATAATAATAATAATAATAATAATAATAATAATAATAATAATAATAATAATAATAATAATAATAATAATAATAATAATAATAATAATAATAATAATAATAATAATAATAATAATAATTACTTTTTTGGTTGGTCTTCTAACTCTAAGATAATAGTTCTTGCTAAATAAATATGTTTTCTTGTAATAATATCTTTTATTTTTTGAAGGGTAGTTCTATTATCTATTTCATCGATTGGGGAGGAAGATGAAATACCTTTTTTCGATTTAGAAGATGAAGAATCACCCATTAACAATGGTGAATATTGGTCAGGTGTTTTCTCTTGAATTTCGATATCTGTAGATTCTTCATTATAATTGGTGTGGTTAGAAGATGTGATATTTCCCAATGATGCTGCTAAATTATTACTAGAGGAAGGTGGTGAATGATTGGCTGAATATGAAAAGGTATTACCATTATGACTACTACTCATATTACTTTTGTTCAAATCGTTAAATGACATTGTTGCTGTGGTTGTTGTGTTTGTTGTGACTGCTTTAGTTCTTTGTCTGTATGGTGTTACTATTGTAGTAGTAGTTCCTGTTAGTGTTTCAATTAGTTCGTTATTGTCACTATCGCTATTATTATTATTATTATTATTATTATTATTATTACTATTATTACTATTAGAATGTATTGTTTCTAATTGAATATTTGTTGTAATAATTGGTTCGTTTATAATTTCAGGTGGATCCTCTTTTAGATAGGAGTAGTTGAATCTCCTTCCAAGAAATGATCTAAATGAAGCTATTTCTGTTTTTATATATTAATGTCTATATATATAAATACAAAGAAAGAAAAGTTTTTTTTAAAACTTTTTTTTTTCCTTTTTTTTTTTTTCTTTTTTCTTTTTAATAAGGGGAATTAAAAAAGAAAAATAGAAAAAAAAATAAAAAATAAAAAAATTGATTATTTTATATAAATGGGGTAGAAGTTGTATATTTTTTTTTTCTTTCTTTTTTTTTTTTTTTATCTATTTTACACTGACGAAAAAAAAAAATTAATATACAAAATATAAAATAATATTTATTTTTTATTTTTGTGTAAACAAATTTTTAAAATTTAAATTTTAAAAAAAAAAATAAAAAAATAAAAATTAAAAAAAGGGTGAGAAGTAAAAAAGTAATGAAAAAAAAAATTAAATTTTTTTGAAAAATTAGGTTAATCTGTGTGTGTGGTGGTCATGGAAAAAAAAACTCAAAAAATATCTTTTTTTTTTTTTTTTTCGTTTTTTTAATTTTTATTTTTTTATTTTTTTTATAATTTCCATAAAAACGAAAGAAGATGTTTCGATTATTAAAATCTAGCCCTGCATCATCATTTTCATCAATTAATAAAAATCAATTATCAAATAATTTTATAATAACATCATATAATAATAATAATAATAATAATAATAATAATAATAGTAATAATAATAATAATAATATTAATAATAATAAAAATTATATTACTTTTAATTATTCAACTAAATATGGCAGAGGAGTTTTATTAGGTAATACAAAAAGAAAGAACAGTGATGAAAGAAGGATTAAAGTTAATCATATTTCAAAAGAACAAATTGAAAATTTAATGGAATATCAAAATAAACAAAAGGCTAAAATTCAAAAATCAGATAAAAAAGAATTATTAAAATCTGAATTTGGTTTATTTGATGATGAAGCTGATGACATTATAGAAAGTAATGAAAAAAATGAAGATTATGAAGATGAAGATGATCATTTTGATAAAGATGATTTCGAAGAGGATGAGCAATTCGAAGAAGATGAAGAAGATGAAGATGATAATGATTATAAAAGAGCTATAAAAAATAAGAAAAAAGAAATTGAAAATAAAAATAATAAAAATAATAAACTATATATCAGTGAGAAATATTTCTTTTCAAATGATCAATCAAAAGATGATGAATTTATAAAGAGATCATTAGGAAGTGGTAAAAATTATTCAGAGGAGAATAGTAATGGTGATTGGAAAGAAATTGATGAAAAAGATATGAGAGATGAAGATGGTAAAAATCCATTCAAAGAGAAAGTTGGAGTTCAAGAGTTGAAGAAACAAGAGTTAAAGAAAAAAGGTATAACAGAAATTGATGGTCATTATTATTCACATGATACATTGATTCCAAATAAATTTCAAAGTTATTTCCTTACACCTGATCAACCAGTAACAAGAAGTGAAAAGAAATATTTCGCAAAACTTGATGCATTACAAGCTGCTAAAAAAGATAAATTAGTTTCAAAACGTGGTTTCAAATTTGTAAATGATGGTGAATATGATGATGGTCCACAACAAACCATCGTTCAAACTAGATTAGGTTCAAGAATTTTAGAGGTATTAAGAGAATCACCATTATTTGAAAGTTATTCTAGAAATTTTAATGATAATGAATTAACTAAATATAATAGTCAACAAGATAATGATGAATTAGTAGGTGAATTAAAAAAATTTAGAAATCAACCAATTGAAAATAATAATAATAATAATAATAATAATTATAATAGTAATAGTAGTAATAAAGAGGAAGAAAATTATTTTGAAGATCAAGATAATGATGAGGAATTTAAAGATTATTTCGGTGATAAAAGTAAAAGTATCTTTTCAAATCCAAATAATGATAAACTTGGTATGGATAGAGTTGATCCAATTATATCGAATGCTGATATTGAATTAACACGTGCAGTTATGAGTAGCGATCTTAGATGGGTTAAAATATTTTGGAAACGTAGAAATCATACAAATATAAATGAAAACTCCATGAACTCTAAAAGACATTTAAAAACAATTGATCAAATGATTAAAGATGATGATTTGGTTCAAATTGAATCTGTTCAAGATAGTTATCTAAAGAAAATCATTGAAAACACTGAAACAAACTCAGCAAAACAATTAATCTATGATTTACACTCAATTAATGATAAATCAACTCCAGGTAATTTACAAATTATATCAAATACTTTAAATTCTAAAATTATTTCAAAAGTTTCATCAATAAATAATAATAATAATAATAATGATGAAAAATTATTTGATCCATTTAATTTTGGTAATAATAATTTACACAGAATTGATGATAAAAAAGTTGAATTAGAAATTTCATTGAATAATGATAGTATAAACGAAAAATTAGACAAAATTAATGAATTAAAGAGAGAAAAAATTTTATTAAAGCGTTACAGTAATAAAGATTATAATGAAGAAGATGATGAAAAAGAGATTGAACAATTATTAAAATCAACACCAACACCAAACAAAATTGAAATACCCTATGATGTAGAAGCTTTGGTTGATAATAGTGATATTATTGGTCCAGCAAGACATAGAGAGATTGAAATTAAAAGAAGAAAGAAATATAGATCATTGTTTTTCGAGATTACTGATAGAGATATTTCACATCGTTTAGTTAAAATTAAAAGTAAAGTACGTTGGATCATTGGTAAAAGAGTTAAATCTAAATATGTGCCAGATATTTTATTCGTAAAGGATGAAGATGAAATTAAGGAAGAAACTACAAAAGATTTAATTGAAAATTTTATAACACCTGAACTTAGACAATTATTTGTTGATAAACTAAAAACTGAAAAAGAAAGAAAACGAAAATTAAAATCAAAATATTCAAGTTTATTTGATATTGACAATAGTAATACCACAACCAACACAGACACAAACACTAATATTACTGATAAAAAAAATAATTTAAATGAAGAAAAAGTTAAAGGTTTATTAAAAGATAATGACGAAGATCAAGTTGATTTAATTGGAATACTTAAAGAATTCCCAGAATTATTAAGTGATAAAGTTGTTCAAAAATATTTAAGAATGGAAAGAAAGAAATCCAGAGATCTCAAGCAAGAACAAGAAGAACAAGAAGAAAAAGATCAAGAAGAAGAAGAAGAAAAAGGAGAAGAAAACAATAAAATTATTGAAGATAATACTAAACAAATGTTTAAAGATTTCAATAAAGATTTATAATCCATGTTCAATAAACCAAAAAAAAAAAAAAAAAAAAAAAAAAAAAAAAAAATTATTACTTTATTTTTTTCATCAATTCAATTATAATAATTTAATCGATATTGGGTCTTTTGAACTTTGAATGTAAATAGGGTTTAAAAATTAAGAGTGAGTTACATCTTTGTGTTTTAATAATTTATTTGTAATTTTTTTTATTTCAATCATTATTTTTTTTTTTTTTTAAAACTTTTTTTTTTCATTAACAAATTTTAAAATTTTAACAGTTTTCCTGAATAATAAAAAAAAAAAAAAAATAAAACACACAAAAATTAACTAACACAAGGTAATTCAATTCTCAAACAAAGAAAAAAAAAGACAATTGTTGATATATATAAAAAAATTCAATAACGGTGGAAACCACTATTATTTTTTTTTTTCTGGAATACATAAATTTCATTTGAATTTTATTTTTAGGGTAGTATAAAAATAGATATTGATTTTTGTTAATCTAATTAGAGAAAGTAGATACCCACATAACTATATACATAATAACATAAAAAAATCCGGACATTAAGTACATTATTTTTTAATTTTTTTAATCAAAGCTATTTTGGTTTTTTGTGTGTCCTATTTTGATAATATTATTTTGATTATATTATTATTATTTTTATTATTTAAGAGAATTAGTGGAAATAAAATTGAAAAACAAAAAAAAAAAAAAAAAAAAAAAAAAAAAAAAAAACCACACATACACCAAAATAATTCACAATGGTGCTAAGAGTGGTTACAGGACATCATTATTTTTTAAAAAAATAAAAAAAAAATAAAAACTTTATTAACACCATATAATTTTTTTTTATTGGCAAAGTTGTATTTTTAGAAAAAAAAACTTTAAAAAAAAAAAAAAAACTTTAAAAAATAAAAAAAATAGGTGTGTGGTGTTTCTTTTATTAGTTTGTGTGTGTTTTTTGTGTTTGTGTGGGTAACAACCACTTTCTTTTCATAATCTTGAAATGGGGAGCATTATTATAAATTAAGAATATATTTTTTTTAATAATAAAAAATAAAATTATGATTGTGATTTTCAAAAAAAAAATCAACCCCCTTTTTTTTTTCTTTTTTTTTTCGTATAAAAAGAAAATAATTATCTACAAATAATTCTTTTAAAAATCTATATAAAACAATAATTAAAATTTTATTATAAATAAAAAAAATTATGGAATTAATATCAAATTCAGGAATTAGTTATTATAAAATTCCTTCTGGAGTGTAAGTCGAAAACTATAAATTTTTTTTTTTTTTTTTTTTTTTTCCCATTCATTAAATAAATATTAACTACTTTTTTTTTCTTTATTTTAAAATTAAAGTTTGAATAATATTTATATTTTAAATTTAATAAGTTTAGTAATATTTTTTATTATTACTATAATTTTTTTAAACAACTATAAAATAAAAAAGAGAAAAATTAAAAAAATCCAACAATTAAATTCTCCAACTGTTGAACAAAAAGTAAATAATGAAATTAAAAATAAAGACGAAACTATAAATGAAAATGAAATTAAAAACAATAATATAAAAAAATTAAAATTACAAATAATACAAGATGACATCTCTGAAAAAACATTTTTGGATGAACAGATTATAGTCCCAGAACCATCAACTCCTAAATCATTAAATAAATCATATTATAATATTAAAATTAAAAAGATAAACTTTAATGATGGAGAGGAGTTACATGAACATGATCAAGTTTTACCATCATTTGAACATGTTGTGGGTTCATCATCATGTTGCTCACTACCAATGCAAAATATTAATAATAATAATAATAATAATAATAATAATAATAATAATAATAATAATAATAATAATAATAATAATAATAATAATAATAATAATAGTCAATTGAATTCATCACCTTCTTCGGCATCATCAACACCAAATGAATACTCACCTAATATAAATCCATTAATACCAATTTCAGATTTAAATAATATTACTAATAATAATAGTAATAATAGTAATAATAATAATAATAATTACACTACAAATTTATTACCAATTTCAGAATCAATTGAATTAATTCAAGAAAATAAAATTGTTAAAATTGATAAAAAACAATTTAATAAAGACTTTGGATTTATTAGTGGTAATAAATGTATTTTTATAAAGTTTAATAAACCATTATTACAAGAAATTAAAAATAATATTTGGGAAAGAATTATACCAGAGGATATTCAAGAGGTATTATTTGATTTTAAATTCAATACATATATACATCCATTTTCATTCCCTCCATCTGTAAAAACAATTATCTTTGGTCAATTTTTCAATCAAACCATTGAAAAAGATCAACTACCACCAAATCTTACAAAACTCTATTTTGGAAATTGTTTTACAAATGGCGGTTGTAGTTTTTCAAAGAACACAATACCATCCAAAGTTGAAGAATTGGGTTTTGGTCATAGTTTTCATAGAACATTAGATGAAAATACAGTTCCATTATCAGTAAGAAAATTACAATTGGGTTGTTATATCCAATTTACTAAAAAAGATGAGTATAGAGGATTATCTGGTGAGCCAATTTTAAAAAAGGTTGGAAAAATTCCTTCACACATTGAATATTTGAGTATGGGTAATTGTTTTAATCAAAAACTAGAGGACATTCCTAAATCTGTAAATTTAATATTCGTTAAAAGCAACTATAAATATTTTGATGATGATAAAAGATTTTTAGAAAAAAGAACAAATCAAAATTGTATAATTTAAAATTAAAAAAGAAAAAAACAAAAAAAAAAATAAAAAAATAAAAAAAAAAAATTAAAAAATAAAAAAACATAAAAAAATTTTTATTTTACTCTTTTTTTATTTTTTTACAATTAAAATTCAAACCACCCTTTTTTTTACTTTTTTAAAATTTCCCTTTTAAATAAAAAAAAAAAAATTGTAAAGTTATCAACATCTTTTAAATCTCAAAAATTTTCTGTTTTATTTTTCTTTTTTTAAATTTGTGAAATTCTTTGAGATCAAGAAACATATTTTTACCAAATTAAAAATACCTAACCCAAAATCGTGGGACCCTGAATATTTTCTAGTTTTTCAAAAAAAATTATTTTTATCAATCTACAAAAATATGTTGGGTATCATTTTGCTTGTAGATTGAGAAGAACCAATTTTATTAAATATATTGCTTTATTTTTAGTTGTTTTTATTTTATTTTTTTTTGTGATTATTTTTATTATAACAAATTTTCTTATTTTTTTTTTTTTTTTTTTAAAAATTAAATATAAATTATTTTTTAATTTAAAATTTTTTTTATTATATTTTTTTTTTCATCTTTCAATATATTTATTTTATCAAATAAAAATGGATACTTTATTTAGCAGTACTATTATTCAAATTTCTTTGTAAGTTAGTTTAATTATTATTTTAAAAAAAACAAAAATTATTATTTTTTTTATTTTTTTTATTATTATTATTTTTTATTTATTATTATTATTATTATTACTATTATAATATATATATATTTTTATTTTTAATTATTTTTTTTTTATTTTTTTTTTTTTGGAGGTTAAATTACATTATTATTTACAAATAATTTATCATTAATTTTTATTCAATACTTTAGAGGTGATTATATTTTATTGTCTTTTATTATAGGTATTCTTTGTGTTATAGTCCCTGTTTCACTTATTCATAAATTAGGTAATGAAACAAAAAAGGAATTAAAACAAATTAAAAGGATACAAAGAGAAATTCTCAATAATTCTAGAAACTATCAACGAGGAACATCAATAAACCAGACAATTGTTGAAACAAGACAGCAACAAGAACAACAAGAACAAGAACAACAAGAAATACAAGAAAAACAAGAACAACAAGAAAAACAAGAAAAACAAGAAAAACAAGAAAAACAAGAAAAACAAGAAAAACAAGAAAAACAAGAAAAACAAGAAAAACAAGAAAAACAGAAACAACAAGAGCAACAAGAACAACAAGAGCAACAAGAACAACAATTGTATAAAAAAAAATCACTTAAAGAATTTCTTAAACAACTTGAACCAAAAGAAGAATCCAAATTAAATATATCACAATCATCAATAACAACAGTAATTCAAGAATCAATTAACGTAGATACAAAAACAATAAACAATGAACCTATCTTTGAACATACTTTTTTAACTGAAAAATCACCAAATCTTGAATCTCCTGTAGCTACACCATATTTTTGTAATTCATCAGTATATGATTTATTTGATGGCATACTCTGTTTTAAATCAGGATATAGAGATTCAATAGAGGTGAATGGTAAAAGTATCATTCCGAATAATATTACCCATGTAAAATTTAATGATGAATTCGATCGTATATTAGCACCTGGTTCATTTCCAAACAATGTCAAAATAATTTCATTTGGAAAAAAATTTAATAATGGTGGTAGTTCAATTAAAATAGGTGTTTTCCCACCTGGCCTAGAAGAATTATCGTTTGGACATTATTACCATAGTAAAATGGACGATGCACCTTTACCAAAATCTTTGAAAAGAATAAAAATAGGTTGTCATAAACTTATTCCTCATGACAATACAATGAGATATACAAATCAAACAATCAAACATTATCCAATACTCACAAAATTTGATGATTTGCCCAATCTTGAACAAGTTACACTTGGTTTTTGTTTTGAAGGAAAGCTAACAAATCATAATTTTGCCCCAAATGTAAGAGTTATTTGTTCATTAAATTATAAATATATAAATTATATTTCAAATATAAATCCTGATGAAAACCTTGGATGTGATTTATAAATTTTAGTTTTCTTTTTATTTGAAAAAAAAAAAAAAAAAAAAAAAAAAAGTGTAAATATATATATATTTAAATAATATTGATAATAAAAATAAAAATAAAAATAGAAAAAAGAATTAAATTCTTATCTTTTTAATAAAAAATTTGAAGATCGATCTCTTTCTTTTTTTTCTAAAACTTTTTATTTTTTTTTTTATTTTTTTTTTATTTTTTTTTTCGCAACTCAAACGAACCGAAATTATTATTTTTATTTTTTAATTTTTTTTTTTTTTTTTTTTTTTTTTTTCTTTCTCTCATTTCTATTAATATTATATTTTATTTACATATATATATATATAATATTTAAAAAAAGATGTCAGAAGAAATTAATAAAAGTTTAGAGAATACAAAGATTCAAGAACAAGAGAAAAATGAAGAATTTAAAAATATTTCACATGAGAATGAAGTAACAGAGATTGAGAGTTATTGTGTCAATTGTGAAGCAGAGAATGGTATCACAAGAATTCTTTTAACCAAAGTACCATTCTTTAAAGAGATTATGGTTTTTGCATTTCACTGTCCAGAGTGTGGATTTAGAAATAGTGAAGTTAGAAGTGGTGGTTCATATGAACTTAAAGGTTGTCATATTGAATTGAATGTTACTAAAGAAATCGATTTAAATAGACAAGTGGTTAAAATGGAAAAAGCAACTATTTCAATTCCATCATTAGATTTTGAAATCCCACCATCAAATAATGGTTCATTAAATACAATTGAAGGTATCTTAAAAGAAGCAATTACAAATTTAACAAATGCTTCTGAAATTCATGTGAGTCTTTTTTTTTCATTTTTTTCTTTTTCTTTTCGAAATAATATTATTAACATATTAGTTTATTCTTTTAATAAAAATAAAAAAAAAAATAATAAAAAAGACTGAAAGTAAAGATGAATTATTAGGATTTGTTTCAAAATTAAGTAATTTATTAATGGTTGATGAACCATTTAAATTTATTATTGATGATCCAAGTGGTAATAGTTTTATTGAGAATCCAAATGCACCAAAAGCAGATCCAAATTTAAAAGTTACAAATTATACTAGAACATCAGCACAAAATGCTAGTTTAGGTTTAAGTGAACAACAACAACCATCATCATCATCATCATCACAACAACAACAAGAGAAGGCAACATCATCAAGTGTAACAATTCCAAGTGGAGATTTAGCAGATCGTGAAGTTTATAGTTTACCAAATCAATGTTCATACTGTGGTGTAATGGGTGAATGTAAAATGGTTTTAACTGATATTCCATACTTTAAATCAGTGTTATTGATGGCATTTAGTTGTGATGAATGTGGTTATAAGACCAATGAAATCAAACCAGGTGGTGCTATCTCTGAAAAAGGTAAACACATTACATTACGTGTTGAATCAATTGAAGATTTATCACGTGATATCTTAAAAAGTGACACTGCAAATGTTATACTCCCAGAGTTAGAGATTGAAGTCACTCATGGTTCTTTAGGTGGTAAATTCACAACTGTTGAAGGTTTAATTACAATCATCAAAGAGGAATTGGAAAAGAATCCATTCTTCCGTGGTGATAGTTCAGACCCAGTAGCTCGTGCAAGATATCAAGAGATTACAACTCGTTTAGATGCCTACATCGCCGGTAAAGAACCTTTCACTATTCAAATTGATGATCCAGTTTCAAATAGTTATGTTCAAAATTTATTCGCACCAGATGATGATCCTCAATTAACTATTTACGAATATGAACGTACCTTTGAACAAAATGATGAATTGGGTTTAAATGCTATGAACACTGAAAATTATTTAAATGAAGATGATAAAGAAAAAGAAAATCAAGGTGAGGATGAAAAAAGTGTAGAAAATGAAAATGTTAAATCTGAAAACTAATTAATTATTTTAAAACTAAATTTTTTTTTTTTTTTTTTTTAAATATATATAAAATAAATATGTTTTTTTTTTCTTTCTTTTATTTTTTTTATTATTTAATTAATTTATAATCTCCATTATAAATTTCAACTATGTTATTATTATTTCCTTCTTCCCCTTTTTCAATTTCATTTTTTAATATATTTTCATCGTCATCATCATCATCATCATCATTATTATTATCTTTTTTAATTTTAAAACATTTCGAATAAATTAATTTTATAGAGAATATTATGAAAATTATTAAAACAATAAATATTGGTGATATTATAAAGAATGATTCAATTGGTATTGAATCTTGTGGTGATGATGGGATTTGATAAAAATAGATTCTTGATGAGTTTGTAGAGATTGTGATTAAATTATTATTACTACTATATACACTTGATAATCCAACAACTTCTTCCAAATAATCAATATCATATGGATTATTAGTTATATCGGTTAAATCGAATAATAGTATATCATGTGAGAAAATATATAAAGCAAATCTATCATTATCTGATGATGCACTTGTTGGTCTTCCAAAATAAGTTTCACGATTTCTATAGACACTAGTTTCAATATCTTTAAATGTAAATGAAACTAAATGATATGCATAGTTTTGAGTTCCCTCTAAAAATGAAAAACTATTCTTTGGTCCAAGTATTAAAGTATCAATACCTTCACCATAATAATAGATATGATTAGCAGTGATTGAAAGATCTAACATATTAATTTCATAAAGTGTACCATAGGTTGATGTACATCCTAACAATAGTAAATTCCTATCTAAATTAAATACTGATGAACTTGGTATAATACATTCACCTGGTAACGGTTTACTTTGTATAATTTTTAATTTATTATTTTTATTATTACTATCATACTTTAATTTATAAATACTATTTGTTGAGATAAAGAAAATATTTGAGTCATTATCTACAAATAAACAATTTTCATTAAATGGTATATTTTCATTATAAATCTTTAAAAAAAAAAAAAAAAAAAAAAAAAAAAAAAAATTAATAAATAAAAACAAATGTATTGAAAATTAAAATATAAAAACTTACAAATATTGAAGTTAAATAGGTTAAATCAATCGATGAAAATATTGAAATTTGAATTGAGGTGTTATATGATGTGGATGCTAAATAAAAATTATTATTTTTTTCATCGAAAAATCCAGAACTTTTTTCATTTGATGATAATTTAATTCCTTCATTCAAAGTTGATTTTAATATTATTGATTTTTTAGAAACTTGAATTTTAAATAATTCACCTTCAAATGAACTTGCAATTATTAAATCATTTGAATTTGTTTTATATAAAATTGTTCCATTTGATTTTTCACTTAAATCAATAAAACCATTAAACATATCAGGTTTAATTGTTTTAATAAAAAAACATGATATTATTATTAAAATTATTATTATTTTATTATTATTATTATTATTGCTATTTTTCATTTTTTATAATATTATTTTAATTTCCTTAAAAATAAAAAAAAATTTATAATTTTATTTGATTTTCTTTTTTTCTTTTTTTCTTTTTTTTTTTTTTTTACTAAAAATAAAAAATAAAAATAAAAATAATAATTAAAACTAATAATATTTTGAATTTTTTAACCAATAAAAAATTATATTTTATGTTTCTAATTTTATCAAAAAAAAACATTATTGTTGTCAAAAAAAAAAAAAGATTTTTTTTATTGGTATATTAAAAAAAACAGTGATCAAATTGTTAAAAACATATTTGATTTGATAGAATCATAAATAAAATAAAATAAAAAAAAATTAATATTCTTACTTGTGAAATAATTCGATTTTAATATTTAATTAAATTAAAATTATTATTGTGTTATCATATTGCAAACTACTCCTCTTAAATTTTTTTTTTTTACAACCGATCAAAAAAATTTTTTTTTTTGTGGGTCACATACAAAAAAGGAAATAAGTTTTTTTTTTATTTTTTTTTATTTTTTATTTTATTTTTTATTTGATATTTTTATGATATATATATATATATAAATATAATTTGGTATAACTTCCAATGAAAAAAAAAATAAAAAAATGTTATTTGACAGTTGTTTTTATTTAATTTATAATTTTTTTTACTTTAATTAAATAATAAAATAAGTTTAATTTCAAATAATTTGGTGAATGATTTTCCTTATGTTGATTTCATCCCTCAAACAATTATTCATTTTTTAAATTTTTTTTTTTTTTTTTATTTTTTTTAAATTTTGAGGAAGACATATTTTAGTTTTTTTTTTTTTTTAATTTTCATAAACTCCTAAACATAAAAATGATTCAAAATAATATTATTGATAAAGAACAAATACAAAATAATAAATTATTTTATAAAGTGTGGAGTAATATAGTATTATTTAGAAATATATATAGGTACGTAAGATTATATAAAAAGAATGAAAAGGTATTGTTTAAAAGCAGAAAACAGTTACTAGAGTACCCAGAAAGGGAATTTATAAATTGTTTGATTTATACAAGCTGTGAAAATTTAGAATTTGGTGATTTACCAATAAAGTGTGTTTTAAAAGAAGTTGAGCTAACTATGTCTAATCATTCAAGCATACATGGGAGTTTAATTCCTTTTGGTGTAGAGACATTAAAGTTCCCATGGGTTGATAATAATAGAGGAATAGAAACCACTCAAATTTCTACATTTCCATCATCTTTAAAAAATTTGTATGGAATTTTCCTTGGAAAAAATATATATAAAACAAAAATAAAATCAACAAAAAATAAAAAACAAAAGATAAATGGAGAAAAAAAAGAAAAACGTTTTATAATACCTCCAAATATTGAAAGTGTTTTTTTAAATCACTCAACAAATATTTCAGGAGAGGATAAAGGTGAAGGATATATTGTGTTATTAAAGGGTTTAAAAGAAATAACTTTCGATTATTGTTGGTATAACCAAAATATTATTTTAAGAAAAGGTGATTTCCCAGATGGACTCACAACTTTAGCAATGCATGGTTATGAAATTAAAAATATTTTAAATAAAGATATCCTTCCAAGTTCAATTAAGAATTTATCAATATCATATGGTATTTCAGAATTTGATGATAATGAATCTGAATCTGAACCTGGAACTTTTGATGTTTTACCCCCAAATATTGAAAAACTCAAAATTACAAACTATTGTAAAATCAAGCAAGATTCATTATTATACAAATGTAGCACTCTAAAAAATTTATCAATTTTTTGTGGTGAAATTGATTCAATAATTGAACCAGGTTCATTGCCACCAAATCTTACCAAACTTTCAATTGGGTGTTATAAACATCAAATTAAAATTGGTATTATCCCGTTTGGTGTAAAAACACTTAAATTACAACTTACAAGTGATGCTCAGAGTGGATATAATTCAAATACAATCGAAATCGGATCAATTCCATCCAGTGTAGAATCACTATCATTAAACAATTACATCGCTCAGCCAGAGTTATTCCCACCATCTCTGACTCATTTAACATATACACATTTTAATTACAATGATGTTAGTAGTGATTATTCTCGTGACGAGTTGTTTTCATTTTTTTCATTATTACCAAATTCAATAACTTCACTTTCACTACATAAAACACGTGAAGATCTAAATTTTAAATTCCCTAACACAATAAAAAAAATAGATTATGAAGCTACAAAATAAAATCTAATTAAAAAAGATTAATTTTTGAAAATATTAAACATAATTTTAATTTCTTTTTTTCAAGTAACTATATTATTAATAAAATAATCCTTTAATTCTTTTTTTATTATTTAAATAATGCCCATTTTACTAGTTTAGTTTATTTATTTTAATTTTTTTTTTTATATTTTTTTTTTTTTTTTTTACAACTAGCAAACTTTCAAAAAGAAAAAAATTACATATCAGCAGGGCTTACATAGTTCTTTGGATCATTGAAATACTATTTTTTAAGATATTTTGTTAGTAAAAATTTTTTTTTTTTTAATATATATAATATATAATATGGACTTACTCCAGAGGTATCATTTTGCCAATAGACAACAAATGTGGTTCCATTATAATCAGCAAATTTATCTTTATAAATTCTAATTTCATCAACAGTTGAGTAAATACCCAAAGCACCTGGTTTCATGAGATTCAAAGTAATGTAATCCTTACCGGTTGGGAAGTTAACTCTTTTGGAATCATATTTAAGGTGCATATTACCCTTACATACAGTACCAGTTGAGTCACCTGCTTTTACCTCTTGAAAATCAGAGCCACCAGGATTGGTGTAAATACGAACGGCCTTATTCCAACCAGTTTTTTCATTTACAAGAATTCTAAAATAAAATGGAAATTTGTTTATTAGTAATTATGTATTTATAAATATATAAAAAAATTAAACATACAATCTAAAACCATTGGTTGGTTGATTATCTTTGAATGATAAGTATTTAACCTCTTTCCTATCAGCCTCATTGTTTGGAAGGAAACCTTTGACTTTATCAACTACAGTGGTACCAATTGATACAACACCTGCTGCAATACCTATGGCAGCTGCAACTCCTACAACAGTTAATTGAATTACCATTTTTTTATATAATTTTAATAATTTTTGATTTAATAATGGAAAAAAAAAGAAAATTTTAATTTTATTTTTATAGAGAAAAAAAAAAAATAAAAAAACAAAAAAAAATAATAAATAATAATATACTTTTATTAACCTCTATAATGAATTGCCATTTTACAAAAATTTTATTATCGTGGGTTTATCTTGAAAACAAAAAATTTAAAATCTCAAATAATTTTTAAATTATTTTTTTTTTTTTTTTTGATTGGTGTTTGTAAAAAAATAAAAATAAAAAAAACAACCAATCAACAAATTATCAAATCAGAATATGATTTGATTAATATGAAAATAAAACCCTCAATGATTTTTTTTTTTTTTTTTTGAATAACCTTTTTTTTATTTCATTGATATTTTAAATTATTTAAATTAACTGAAACACCACACAACAGCTTTTAATTTTTTAAAAAATTTTCTTTAATTTTTTTGTTTTTTCTTTACCAAATAGGAAATGGTTCTATTAAAAATAATAAAAAAATATCTATAATTTTGTGATTTGAGCAGTTGAATTGAAATTATATATCAATAAACAATTTATATTGATTAAAAAATTTTTTTTATTTTTTTTTAATTATATTCATATATACACAAAAATTATTATTTAGAGTGAAAAACATAAAAATTTTAATAGTGCCATGAACAAAGATAACATTTAAAAAAAAAAAAATAAAAAAAATAAAAAAAATAAAAACATGTTTTGAAATTATTATTTATTGTTGGTTAGGTGGTACCACACCTTGTCTTCTATTATTATTTTGTCTTAAAAGGATACCTTGTCTTCTAATGACTAAATAACCAATAACAATAGCAAATATAATCATTAAATAAGTTTCCAATGTTTCAAAGACATCATTATCTAATCCATATCTAATTTCATTAAAAGTTGAACCGATTGAAGAGAAACTTGAGGAACTACCACCACCATTTGATGTAGTTGGTGTAGTTGGAGTTGTTGTTGGAGAATCAACGATTGTCATATCGTTATTAAAAGAATTTGAAATTTGGATCGAAGAATCAAAGAATGATAAGCAATAGAGATACATGAAATGGAATAATAGACCAGTTAAACTTAAATAAACTGGTATATATCCATAGTAACCGTCATAGCCTTGTTTGTTATGTTCTGGTTTTATTGTTAATGACATATCATAATATCTTTTTGCTAGATATAAGTCTTGAGGTACACCTTGACCCCATTGATAGAGATAACCTAAATTGAATATACCTTGAGGGTGATGTAGATTTGCTGCAATTTGATAGCTTTCAGCTGATGACTCCAAATTCTTTTTGACACCAACACCATAATAGAAATAATCACCAATTTTCATATGAGATAATGCATTTTGCTGATCTGCAGAGTAATAGAATAATCTGAATGCTTGTTGAATAAAAAACTCTTGATTAAATAAATCATTGATATAGATTGAAGTTTTTTCATTATCATTTTCAATGTTTTTCTCAGATTCTTGAATTCTTTCAATCTCTTCATCGGATTTATAATATTCTGATAAACCATAACCTTTATCATACATCCAAGCGGCATTGTATTGAGCTGCTTCAATACCCATTTCTGAAGCTTTTTCACTTAGTAGTAATGAACGATCGGTATCACTTTCATCGTAAAGATCTTGAGCACTCGATAATAGCATTGCCCAAGGACCTTTTTCAGCTACTTTTTTCAAGTGAGTAACAACTATAGGACATGTGGATTCATCATTCTCCAAATGAATTCTAGCGAAATGATAGGATGCTTCAATGTCACCACCTGCAACAGCACGTGATAAATAATGTGAAGCCTTTACCTTATTGATGATCACCCCACCCAAACCATAGGAGTAGATTTTTCCCAACCAACATAATGCTTCATTGATAGGTGGTAATTTGATTTGATTTCCCTCTTCATCTGGAACTATCACCTCAATTGAAATACTTTCTAATAATTCCAATGCCTTTGGAGTATCTTGTTTAATACCAGTACCAAATAGATAATGTTGAGCCAATCTCCATCTTGATTCTCTATCACCATTGTTTACTGCTTTTGTATAATATTCTACAGAGGTTTTATTATCTTGTTCAACGCCATAACCTTTTTCATACATAAAACCTAATCCTGCAAAACCTTCAGCAGTAGTTTGATCTAATTCATCCTCATCGATCGCTTGTTTAAAATAATCTATTGCTAATCTGAAATCTTGATTCATTAAACTACCCTCCAATGATAATCTTGCCATAGTAATCAATGAAGCAACATCACCCATCTCTGCAGAGTAACGGAAGAATTCTAATATATCATTCTCTTCACTTGCATAACCAGTGGATTTCTTTTCATACTCTTCCGATAATCTTTGACTATGAATATTATAACCGAATCCTCTCATTTCATAATCAGAGATAACCTTTTCACATACTCTACTATAGAGAATCGATGATTTCATACAACTCTTTTCAACACCATATCCATGTAAATATCTATAGGCCATTGTTAATTGTGCCACTATATTACCTGATCTTGCTGAGAATGAATAATACAATATTGCTTTTGCTTCATCGATATAACCTAACTTTCCTGTTGCATATAAAAATCCTAATGATCTTTGTGCATCTGAATTACCATATTCTGCTGACTTTAAATACCATTCTTCTGCCAATGTAAAATTCATTATACCATTATTATTTTCACCAATCTAAAAGTAATAAATAATTATAAAAATAATAATTAGTAATAAATCAAAATGCGGAGAGACATGGGGTAAAAGTAAAATATTTTTAAAAAAAACATACTTCATTCATTGAACCTAATAAATTCATTGCACGATGATTACCTTGATTTGCAGCATCTACTAATAATTGATAAGCTTTTGTTGGATCTAATGTTGTAATTGGTGTTTCACCGACAAATTCGAAAATATCACGATTTGGAGATTGATCGAAATTATAGACCATGATGGAGTTACTATATCTATGTGTTTTAATGGCAGATTTTTGATCATACAATAAGTAACCTCTATATTTTTGAGCTTTAATTATTAAATCTCTACCTGGTAACTCAGAGTCTGCTATTGGTAATTTGGTTTTCTTATCAAATGTCGTCTCTACATCATTTCCAAATAAAAAATCATCTTGATTAAATGTTACAAATTGTTTTAGAAATTGTTGTTGCTTTTGTTTCAATATTTGTTGTTGTTGTTCTACTGAATTTTCACCACCAATAACTATATGTTGATTATGTGGTTGTTGTTGTTGAGTTGGTACCATATTAATAACAATATCACCATTTTGGTCGAATTCAATTTGTTGAAATGCCAAAAATTGATTAATATCACTTTCACCAGATTTTAATTTAATATCTTTATTATCTTTATTATCATCTTTATTATTATCTTTATTATCTTTATTGTTTTTATTATAATTGTGGTTTTTCTTTATTTCTTGATCTTCTTGACCATCTATGTATATTTCGATATCATCTTCATCCTTTATTTTCTTTTTATTATTTTTATTTTTAATATTATTATTATTATTATTATTGTTGTTGTTGTTATTATTATTATTTTTATTATTTTTATTATTTTTATTAATGTTGTCATTGTTATTATTGTCATTATAACCATTATTATTACTAATTTCTTTATCTTTAACCAAATCACTTTCTACCAACTTTAATAATGTATCAAGTGTATATTGATCCAATATTTTATTATTTATTATATTATCTTTATTGTTTTTATTATCTTTATTCTCTATATTATCTTTATTCTCTATATTCTTATTGTACTCATTATTTTCGTCATTTTCATTTTCATTTTTATTTGTGTTTTGAGATTGGATATGAATTACAATACAACATATGATAAATAAAATTAATAATAAACTTATTAATTTCATTTTTCACTGTGTTTTCTTTCTTTCTCTAAATATGTTTATATGAAAGCTATTTAAAAAAATAAAAAAAATAAAAAAAAATAAAAAAAAATAAATAAAAATTTTAAATTGAAAAAAATTATGAAAGTGATGATTCACCCAAAATAAAATTTATAAAAATAAAAAAAAATAAAAAAATAAAAAAGGCTGACAAATCTGGTGCCATTTTGAAAAAAAAATTAAAAAAAACATTTTGGATCCATTTCTTATAATACAAATGATCATTTATTGTTGTATAATTTTATATTGCTAATATTATTTTAATTAGTATTTTATTGTTGTGGTGGTTGTTGTGGTTGTGGTTGTGGTTGTTGTTGAAGGATTGGATGCCTTTGTTGATTTAGGATGATTCTTTGTCTTCTTATTACAAGGAAACCAATTATAATTGCAACCAATATCATAGTATATGATTCTAATTGATAAAGGAATTCATTACCAAATGAGAAATTAAATATACCACTCACTCCAAAATCGCTACCAATTGCTGATGTTGTCGTATCGCTTTTTATTGTTGTAGTTTGAGTTATTCTTGGATCAATTGATTGTGATGATGATGACATTTTAATTGATGGATCAAATAATGAACAAATAAAAGTATAAATAAAGTGAAAGAATAAACTTATCAATGATAGGTATACCGGTATATAACCTTTTGGTTGATAAGTCAATGAGAGATCGTAATATCTTTTTGCAAGGTAAAAATCTTGTGGTACACCTTCACCATATTGATAGAGATAACCCAAATTGAATAAAGCCATTGGTTGACTTACTGATGCAGCTTGTTTATAACTATCTGCTGCTAATTCAAAACTCTTTTCAACACCGATGCCATAATAAAAGAAATCACCAATCTTTATTCTACTTAATGGATTTAATTGTTCCGCTGAATAATCATAATATCTAAATGCTTGTTGATCCCAAAAATCCTGATTAAATAATTGATTTATTGGTTCATTAACATCGTTTTCTTCCTTTTTATCTTCCTCCTTCTCATTGGTATTATCTTCACCAATTATTAAATCTACAATTTCATCTTCAATTCTACCTTTATCACTATTTTGTTGTTCTTCTTCCTCTTCTTCATTTGAATATTTATAGTACGATGATAAACCCAAACGTTTATCATACATCCAAGCAGCATTAAATTGAGCCATTTCAATACCCATTTCAGCTGCTTTTTCACTTAATAATAATGCACGATCAGTATCATCCTCTTCATAAAGATCTTGAGCTTTGGTTAAGATGATTGCCCATGCACCCTTTTCTGCAATCTTTTTCATATATTGTACAACGTAGGGACATGATCCAGGATCTTTGTCCAAGTGAATCTTTGAAAAATGATAGAATGAACTAATATCACCGGCAGAGATTGCTTGTGAAAAGAAATGAGATGCTCTACTACGATCTATGCTTTGTCCTTGTCCATTCGTTCCATGATATGCATACACTCTACCTAGATGTGCATTCGATGGTGCATGATAATGAGTTTGAAGAATGGTTTCTTTCATAACACCTTTTTTTATGTTTGCATGTGGATTACGAGTTTCCACAGTGTATTGGGCATTCTCTTTCCAAATGTCAATTGCTTTTTGAGTGTTTTGACTCACACCATACCCAAAGAAATAGAGTTCGGCAAGGTTTGATTTTGCATCTCTATCTCCCAATTCCGATGCTTTTGTATAGTATTCGAATGCTGTTTTGTTTGATTGTGATACACCATAACCCATATTATACATGAAACCCAAACCAGAATATCCTCCAGATAAACCAGCCAAAGAGGCACGTTTAAAGTAATCGAAAGCCAATTGAAAGTCTTGTTGTACTAAACTACCCTCCAAATATAATCTACCCATTGTAACTGGATCATCAGATGAATATTTCAAATAATCTACTATATCACTCTCCTCTTGATAACCATGGGATCTCTTTCTCTCCTCAGAGAATCTTTGAGAGGTTACTTGATACCCAAATCCTCTCATTTCATAATCTGACACCACTCTTGCTGCAACTTTATCATAGAGTATCGATGATTTCTTACAACTCTTTTCAACACCATATCCATGTAAATATCTATAGGCCATTGTTAATTGTGCCACTATATTACCTGATCTTGCTGAGAATGAATAATACAATATTGCTTTTGCTTCATCGATATAACCTAACTTTCCTGTTGCATATAAAAATCCTAATGATCTTTGTGCATCTGAATTACCATATTCTGCTGACTTTAAATACCATTCTTCTGCCAATGTAAAATTCATTATACCATTATTATTTTCACCAATCTAAAAGTAATAATTAAACAATTATGTTAATATTATACAATTATACATTCTCTCATATATCATTATTATTTTTTTTTATACATACTTCATTCATAACACCAAGCAAATACATTGCACGATGATTACCTTGATTTGCTGAATCTAATAATAATTGATAAGCTTTTGTTGAATCTAGTGGAGTCAATTTTGATTGACCTTTAAATTCGAATAAATCTCTATCGGGTGATAAATCAAAACCATGGATCATAATTGAATTACTGAATGGATGAGTCGATGATGTTAATCTATCATACAATAAATAACCTCTATATCGTTGTGCTTCAATTAATGAATCTCTACCTGGTAATTCTCTATCTGGTCTTGCATTTGTATTGATGAAATCGAATAAAAATGAATGATTTTCACTATCATCATCATGATAATAAATACTACCATGTTCATTACCATCCACTGAATCACTACCACCATCTGTGGTCGATCTCCTTCTTGGTGATGTTGGTGGCTTTTCTTTCACTATAGTATTACCATTTTGAATTATAAATTGGTCTCTCAATCCTAAATAATTGTTTTTTTTATTATTATTACTATGTTCATTTTTTAATTCTTCATTTTCATTTTCATTTTCCTTTTCATTTTCATTTTCATTCTCATTTTCATTTTCATTTTGATTTTGATTTTCACTTTCGCTTTCAAAATTATCACTATCACCTTCTACACGGGCCAAGTGATGATTTTGTTTCATTTGAAATATTGATTTTTTAATCAATTCCAATGTTTCTGGGTCTAAATCTTCTGCATTTGTAATTTCATATGTATTTTCATTACTATTATCATTATCATCATTACTATTATTATTATCATCATTACTATTATTTTCCTCATCATTCCCTTTTTGGCCACTTATGAAACTTATTGATAAAAGTAATAAAACAACAAAGAAAAATAAAATTAATTTTATTTTCATTTTATAAAAATAATTATAAAATATATAGTAATACTATATAATTTAAAATATTTGTTGTTGAACTTAAAAATTGTTTTTTTTTTTTTTTTTTAATTTTCAAAATTTTCCCAAATATATTTCCTTTTTTTTTTTTTTTTTTTTTTTTTTTTTTTAATTTTTATTTTTTTTTTTTTTTTTTATTTTTTTTTTATTTTTTATTTAATTTTTATTTTTTTCAAAATAAAAAAAAACATTTTTTAACAGATTTTATCGATTTGACAATGGAAAATGAACCAATCGACTACGAAGAATTTATAAACTCTTTGGAAGACTATGTCCCAACTGTATGATGTCATATATCATTACATATATACCTCTTTTTTTAAAAAAAGAAAATATAATAAGTTTTTTATTTGTTTTTTTTTTTTTATTTGTTTAAAGAAATGAAAAGAATAAAAAAAAGCTAATCTTTATTTTGTTTTTTTAGATTCCAGATGAAGTTGTTACATATTATTTAAATAAAACCGGATTTTCATGTACAGATCATAGAATAAAAAGATTAATATCATTAGCAACACAAAAGTTTATATCGGATGTAGCAAGTGATAGTTTACAATTTTGTAAGATTAGATTACAAGGTACATCAAGAGAGAAAACTAGAAAAGATAAAGCATTGGTATTAACGACTGATGATCTTTCACAAGCACTAAGAGAATATGGTATAAACATTAGAAAACCTGAATATTTCGCTGAAAATATACCACCACAAGAAATTGATGAAGCTGCTGCTGCTACAAATGCTGCTGCATTAGCTGCAGCCACAGCAACAACTACAACAACCACCACTACACCATCGAAAGAATCAAAAGAATCAACTACTTCAATAACTTCAACTGCACCAACAACTCCAAAAGAAGATTCTGGTGAATCTTCAAAGAAGAAACAAAAAACCAAATAAAACTAGATATAGAGATAGATATATACAGAGATAGAGATAGATATGGATAAAAAGATGTATTAATTGTAAATTTAAATAATAATAATAATAATAATAAATAATAAAAAGCAGTTTTTTTTTTTTTTTTTTATAAATATATATACAAGGTAAAATAATAATAATAGTAATTAAAAATAAAGATTTCTCTTTATCTTTATTATTTACCATTATTATTATTTTTATTTTTATTTATTAAATTTATTAATTGAAGATTCGATAGTTTTAAAATCATTAATACCTTGAAGTAATAAAGATTTATAATGAAGATGTTCTTTTTTAGTACGTTTAATTTCATTTTTCAATTCAAGAATTTTTTGTAGTTCACTCTTTTTAAGTTGTTTTTTCAATTTCTGATTCTCTGTGGAGAGTATCTCTTGGGAGATTGTTTGACTTTGAGATTCCTCTTGATGAGATTGATACTCTTTGATCTTTTCATCGTAAAGTTTCTCAAGATGTTCTAAATTCTTATTTGACTCCATTAGTAATTGACGTAATTGTTGATTCTCCAATTGAATCTCCATTGATTTTAATTCATTTTTACTTAACAAATCTTTGTTTCTCTTATACTCTAACTCAAACTCTTTTTGGTACTCTGATTTAATCGATTGAATGGTTTTAGAGTATTGTGTCGATAATGATTCAATCTCAGAGTTGAATTTGGAATCACGTAATTCCGCCTCCAATTTTTGATTCTCCAATAAGAGTTGATTCTTTTCCATTTGGTCCTCAAATAGTTGTAACCTTTTCTTTAGTATTTGATTCTCCTTCTCCAAATTGAAACAACTTTGTTTAATTTGTGCATTACTTGTACTATGATACTCCAATGATGACTCCAATATTTGATTATTCTTTTTCAAGGCTTGATTCGATAATGACAATGTTATGCAATCCTTTTTTATCACATCCAAATCATCCTCCAATTGATTGTTGGTTTTCAATGCAGTTTGTACCTTTTTCTCCAATTCACTAGATTTATTTGAATATAATGAATACTTCTCCTTTAGAATCGATATAACCTGATGTAAATCCTCTGAATTATCTAATGTTGGATCATAATAAAACTCTTCTGTCGCCCATTCAATTTCTTCCTTTATTTTAGTTTTTCTACTACTTTTTTTACCACTATGTTTTTTAGAACCACTACCATTATGATTACCAAAATTTAAATTTAAATTATTATATATATCCTCAGATTCAGATGATGAGTTTGATTCATAATCTGATCCATCTTGAATTTTATATGTAAATTTCTTTTTCTTTTTACTACCACTATTATTATCTAAATGTTTTGACCAATCAATATCCATATGAAATTGATTATTGTTATCTTCATTATCTGAGTTTTCCATAGAGGCAATAGGTGACCTTCTTTGGTGACTATTGTGATGATGTTTAGACCTTGATTTCTTTGAATCTGAAAAATTTTCATCCATATTTAATAAAGATTTAAATAATTGATTTGTATGTAAACTATTTTGTGTGTGGTTATGATGAAAATGCTGATGATGGTTAAAACCACCACTATGATGATGTTGACTATTACCACGATTACTATGTATTTGTGTTGGTTGTGGTTTATATTTTGATTTATCTGATGGTGAATTAAATGTACTATTACCAATTAAATTATTGTTATTGTTACTATGATTCATTAGCATTGTATGTTGATCGTCATTTAATGGTTCTTTAGTAACTCCAATATTGGTTGGTTGTGATTGTCTAACTGAAGATGATCTTGGTCTTCTTGGTGATGATGTTAATGGTGGTGGTGGTTTACTGAATATATTGGTGGTGGTTGAGAAGTAGGTAGGTTTAGGTGGACTACCTCCACCACTACCAGGTGATGTTGATAATGAATAAATGAACTTTGGAGGCGATGAAGATAGAGGTGAGAATGAATATGGTGAGAATGAATTCTCAGAGTCTGAATTACGAGGTGAATTTGGTGGTGATGGTAAATCTGATAATTGTGAAACTGATGATGAACATGAATTCGTACGTGATCTTTGTGGTGTTGGTTGTGGTGTTGGTGGATTTGATTGAGTTTTGGATTCACATGTTGGAAAATTATTAGAGGTACTACTACCTCCACCATTTATAATACCACCATTATTACTATGACTATGACTATCACTACCACCTAATATACCATTTGGATATAATGATTTGGTAATTTGTGAAAATGCTTCCCTAAATTCATCGAAATCAATCTCAGTATCACCATTACTTGCAATTTGTTTTTGTAAAATCGATATAAAATCATCACTAACCTCAACACCTGTCAATGATTTTATTGCATGCTTTAAATCATTATTATCATAATTTTTTAAAAAATTAATATCTTCCATATCTTTTTCGTTATAATCTTTATTATAGATATTGTCACTATTACTCATATATTATTTATTTTTGTTGTTGTTGTCGTTTTTGTTGTTATTGTTATTGTTATTGTTATTGTTATTGTTATTGTTATTGTTATTGTTATTGTTATTGTTATTGTTATTGTTATTGTTATTGTTATTGTTATTGTTATTGTTATTGTTATTGTTTTGCTATTAGTTTTCTTATTTTCTTATTAAATGGTAGTTTTTTTTGTTTTTTTTTTTGTTTTAGTTTTTTAAAATTAAATAATTAAATAAAAAAAAAAGAAACAAGTAAATTTTTAAATTTTTTAACATATTACAAAAACTGATATTGTGGTTTATTTTATATTTTAATTTTTTTTTTTTTTTTTTTTTGTTTTACCTAATTATTTAACAAATTATTATAGTTATAATTGTTGTCTATTATATTTACTACTATTATTATTATTGTTATTATTATTATTATTATTATTATTAACTTCTTACAATCAATTTTTTATTGTATTTTTATTATTAAATAATCAATGTTTTATTTTATTTTATTTTAAAATGTTTTTAGTTTAAATATATTATTTTGTGGTGTGTATGTAGATTTTTTTTATTTTTTTTTTTATTTTTTATTTTTTTAAATTTAAAAAATATTCGAAAATTTTTATTAATTTTTTAATTTTTTATTTTTTTTTTTTTTTTCATTTTTTTTTTTTTAATTTTTATTTTTTTGTTTTATTTTCATTTTTTTTTTTTTTTTTTTTCATTCCTTTTTTCATCACAGATATTTGTTGTAGATCAACCAGAACCAGGAAGAAAAGATTTTCTTTTTTTTTTTTTTTCAATTTTAATTTCAAATATTGTACATTAGATAATTATAGAGAAATAACAAGGATTTTTTTAAAAAAAAAAAATAGATATATAAATATAAAAAATGTCAGATGTTGAAACAAAGATTGAATTGGCAACCGATACAGCCATGGATATAACAACCCCAGAAAAAAATAAAACACCAACATCAGAGTCTCAAACTACAGAGGATATTTTAAAAACAGAAACACAAAAACAAAAAGATGATTTTTATCTTAGATATTAGTAAGTTGGATTTTTTTATATATTAACCATTGCATAACAATAAAAATTGAATGAAAAGTCAGCAAACCACCTCCACCACCACCACCACCACCTCCACCACCACCACCACCACCATCACCATCATTCAATTACTATTATGTCATTACTATTACTATTAATTGATAAAAT
Organism: Dictyostelium firmibasis; assembly: GCA_036169595.1. NCBI lineage: Eukaryota > Evosea > Eumycetozoa > Dictyosteliales > Dictyosteliaceae > Dictyostelium > Dictyostelium firmibasis. The sequence continues at coordinate 1,838,389 of CM069769.1, forward strand.
TCAATATTAATAATATCTATTATTATTTTTATACTAAAAGCGTTGGACATAAAGGTAAATATGGTCATGAATTTTTAGAGTTTGAGTTTAGATCAGGAAATAAATTAAGATATGCGAATAATTCACATTATAAAAGTGAGAGTTTAATTAGAAAAGAAGGTAAGGATTATTAGTAGTACTATTTTTTTATATTTTTTTTTTAAAATTAACTGTAATGAAAATATGCTTACTTACTTATTTATCCATCATTGTCATCATAATATTATAGTTTGTGTTAGTGAAGGTGTAATTTCAGAGATTAAAAAGATAATTTTAGATTCAGGTATAATGTTAGAGGATGATAAGGATTGGCCAGAACCTGATGTTGTAGGTAAACAAGAACTTGAAATTGTATTCAAGGATGAACATATCTCTTTTTCTGTATGTATTCAACTATCACTATCATTTTTATTCCTTTTAATCAAAAGGTTAACAGTGAAGAGACAGAAGGAGTGTAGAATATTTCTCTCAAATTTTGTTTTTTCTTATTAATTTAATAACTAACCACATCTATAAAATATATAAAGACAACCAAAATTGGTTCATTAATGGACGTTGAGAAATGTGATGATCCAGAAGGTTTAAAAGTTATGTTTTATTTAATTCAAGATTTGAAATGTTTAGTATTTTCTTTAATCGGACTTCATTTTAAGGTATATATTTTATTGATTCAATTTCAATTTCAAATAAGTATATAGTACTAACTTTTTTTTCTTTTCAAAAAATTTTTTTCCTCAAAATAATAGATTAAACCCATCTAAAACAAATAAAAAAAAAAAAAAAAAAAAATTAATTAACGAAACTATTAATATTTAATATTTTATTTATTTTGTTAAACAAATACATATCTATTTTTTTTTTTTTAATATTTCAAGAGAAAAAAATATACTAAATTGAATTTGCACTTCCTATGATATTTAAATTACTCAATAAAAAATAGTTTTGATTAAATATTAGGGTAGAAAAATTCCCAAATTTCAATATTGTTATAATAATTTTTATATCTTTAAATAATCATATTTGTAAAAGGAAAAACAGCTCATAAACATTTTGAAATATGTAAAATATTAGAGTTTTATTCAATTTTAGATTGAAATGTTTTCGATCGGACTTCATTTTAAAATGCAGTCAATATTGTTATCATAATTTTCGTTTGAAAAAAAAATAATTTTTGGAGGGTTTATCATCACACAATTTCGCATTTTTTTTTGGTTCAATTTCAAATAATATTAACTTTTTTTCAAATAATTTTTTTAAGTCCAAATTTTTTTTTTTTTTTTTTTTTTTTTTTTTTTTTCTTAAAAATAATAAACTAAAGTAAAATAAAAGCACAAATAAATCAAACACTCAAAAAACTAAATTAAATATTTTATTTTATTTTATTTTATTTAAAAAAATAAATAGATTAATAATAAGCCCCGACAAAATAAAAAAATAAAAAAATAAAAATTAAATAAAAAAAAAAAATAAAAAATAAAAAAAAAAAAAAAAAAAAAAGAAAAAAAAAAATTAAAAATCTTATTTTTTTTTAGACAATTCTTATAATTAACACACACCTTCAAATATTAAAAAAAAAAATTCACACATTAAAAATTTTGATTATTCAAAGAATAACTTTATTTAAATATTGATAAAATTTGTATAATAGTATTAAAAATAATTAAAATTCCAATAAATAATAGTTATTTATAATAGTTATTTATAATAGATTTATATCTTCTTTTATTCATATAGATTTATTTATTTAATACTTCATTCAATTTTATTTTTTTTGAAAAAAAAAAAAAAAAAAAAAAAAAAAAAAAAAGAAAAAGAAAAAAAAAATGGCTTTGTTAGATTACTTTTATTCATGGTGGTATGGAACAACCACCACTACTACAACATCCAATGCACCCCCAACACTTAAAAAGGAGTCTTCATTTTATCCATTAAAAAAAGTTGCTAGAGGAGATCCAAATTCAATTGAAAAGGAGAAACAATTAATTAATAATCCAGATCAATTAAAAGAGAATCCATTATTACTTAGTTTCAGAGAAGATATTGCAATGAATGAAGTTCATATGACTGGTATCGTTTTATTCTATTTAGCAGAATTACCATTATTAACAATCTTTTTTGCTCCTTCCGGTACTACCATTCAAAGAATTACTGATGATAAATTAAAATTTGGTGGTAAGTTTTTTATAAAATAATTAAAAAAAAAAAAAAAAAAAAAAAAGCTCTTCACTAAAAAATTAATTTGTAAAAAAATTTTTAAAAAAAAAAAAAAATGAAAATAATTAATTGATTTCTATTTTTAGATGAAATTTTCGATATTGATTCAACATTAGGTAATAGAAAACCATCATATGAGGATTTAAATGATGCAACAAATACATTGGTAGAAAATAATAAATTGGAAATTGATAAAAAGGTAGAACAAGAGCAAGATGTAAAATCCGATGTGAAATCTGAAACAAATGTACCAATAACTGAATCATCTACTACAACCACCACCACCACCTCCACCACTAGTACACCATCAACAGTAACATCAACATTAGCAGAAAAAGAAAGAATTGAAAAATTAGAAAAAGAAAGAGAAGAAGCAAAACAACGTAGAGAAAAAGATGAAAAAGAACGTAAAGAACAAAGACAAAAGGAAAGATTAGAGAAAGAAAGAAAATTAAAACAAAAGATTGAAGAAGAGAAGGAGAGATTAAACCAACAAAAAGAAGACAAAGAACGTGAAGAACGTGAACAAGAACAACGTCAAAGAAAAGAGGAACAAGATCGTATCAACAATGAAAAGAAACTCAGACAAGAACGTGAAGAAGCCGAACACAGAGAAAAACTTAGAATTAGAAATGAACAATTGGAAAAGGAGAGACAAGATCGTCGTGATAAAGAAGAACAAGAAAAACAAGAACAAGATCGTTTAGAGAAAGAACGTCGTGAAAAATTAAAACAAAGAAATGAACAATTAGAGAAAGAGAGACAAGATAAATTCAAAAAAGAACAAGAAGAAAAACAAAAACAAGAACAAGAACAATTGGAAAAAGAAAAACAAAGAAAATTAGAATTACAAGAAAAGAAAAGATTGGAAGATGAACAAGCTGCTTCAAAGAAAGCTGAGCAAGATAAATTAGCCGCTGAACAAGCTTCCAAGAAAGCCGAAGAAGATAGATTAGCAGCTGAACAAGCCACCAAGAAAGCTGAAGAGGAGAGATTGGCCGAACTCGAAAAGAAGAGATTGGAAGAAGAGGGAGAGTTAAAGAGAAAAGCAGCTGAAGAGGAGGCTAAATTAGCAGAGGAATCTAGATTAGCAGAGGAGGCAAGAAAAGCTGAAGAAACCAGATTAGCAGAAATTGAAAAGAAGAGATTGGAAGAAGAGGAAGCAAAAAGAGTTGCAGAGGAAGCTAGATTGGCAGAGGAAAAGAGATTGGCTGAACTTGAGAAGAAGAGATTAGCAGAAGAGGAGGAAAGGAGAAAAGCAGCAGAAGAGGAAGCAAATAGATTAGCAGAGGAAGCTAGATTAGCAGAGGAGGCAAGAAAAGCTGAAGAAATCAGATTAGCAGAAATTGAAAAGAAGAGATTGGAAGAGGAGGAATCAAAAAGAGTAGCAGAGGAAGCTAGATTGGCAGAAGAAAAGAGATTGGCCGAAGAAGCTAGATTGGCAGAGGAAGCTAGATTGGCAGAAGAAGCAGAAGCCAAGAGAGTTGCAGAGGAGGCTGCAAAGAAAGCAGAAGAAGAGAGATTAGCTGAACTCCAAAAGAAAAGATTAGCAGAGGAAGAGGAAGCTAAAAGATTAGCAGAGGAGGCCAGATTAGCAGAAATTGAAAAGAAAAGATTGGCTGACGAACAAGAGGCAAAGAGAATCGCAGAGGAGGAGGCCAAAAGAGCTGAAGAAATTAGATTGGCAGAAGAAGCTGCAAAGAAAGCTGAAGAGGAAAGATTAGCTGAAGTAGCAAAGAAAGCTGAAGAGGAAAGACTAGCAACCGAAGCAGCAAAGAAAGCCGAAGAGGAAAGATTAATAGCTGAAGCAGCCAAGAAGGTCGAAGAGGAAAGATTAGCAGCTGAAGCAGCAAAGAAAG
>CM069769.1:1845000-1875000 GCA_036169595.1 Dictyostelium firmibasis
TAAAAAATAACAATAGTAGTAAATAAGATATTCTTCAGTAAAAATAAAAATAGCAATCAAACGATAGCCACCAACAAACTAATAAAAAATAACCAAAATAACCCATAACTTAATCAAATCAAATCAAATCAAATCAAATCAAATCAAATCAAATCAAATCAAATCAAATCAAATCAAATCAAATCAAATCAAATCAAATCAAATCAAACCAAATCATATCAAATCAAATCAAATCAAACTATATCATTAAATTAAGTAGCAAATCTAATAACCAAAGAAAAAAAAAAAAAAATTAAATGTTTTCTAATTTTTTTGGTGGCTCAAAAAGAAATACCATTGCAAGTAGCAATAAAAAAGATAAAGATGAAACGTTATCACCATCATCATCATCCAAATTAAAGAATAGTAGTTCAACATTACCAAAACCAATAACAAACAATCATTTAAATAATAACAATAACAACAACAATGAAAGTGGTAATAATTTTATAACATCACCATCAGTTTCAAGTCCACTAACGACACCATTATCATCTACACCACCATCACCATTATCAACTAGTAGCAATAGTATCCAATCTAGTATATCTACATCTACATCACAACTATTCTATGGTGGCCATCAAGGTGTAATTACATCATTACAAATGAAACCATCATGTACAAGTTTAACCGATGATATTGAGAAGAAGAAACAAGCTAAATATGACTCATCATTGGAACAAACCGCAAGAAAATGGGTTTGTGATGTATTGGAGATTCAATTGGAAGAAAGTAAAAGCTTTTATGAACTATTTAAAAACGGTATATTATTATGTAAACTAATTAACAAATTAAGAGTTGGTACTATCAAAAGAATTAATGAAAGTAGTATATCATTCAAACAATTGGAAAATATTGAAAATTACTTAAAAGCATGTATAACATTAGGTTTACAAAGTGTAAATCTTTTCAATTCAATAGATTTATACGAGAATAAAGATATCACATTAGTCATTACAAACATTGTTGTATTAGGCAAACATGCTTCAAAAATAGAAGGATATAATGGTATTCATTTAGCTGGCGAAAGAAAAATTATAAAGATTACAACAACTCCTGTATCTCCATTATTTGGTGGTAATAATAATAATAATAATAATAATAACAATAATAATTTAGGTGGTAATTTATCACCAGTTTCAATAACTAGCGCGGGTGGTAGTAGTATTAATAACAATAATAGTAATAATCCATTAAATAAATCAAGTAATGGAAAGAAAGCAAAATGGAGAAAATCAGTTAAAATACCAGCTGTATCATCATTGAATAGTGATATTAGAACCAAAGAAGCATTTAAATTCTCACCTGAACTTCAAAAGGCAGCACAGGATTGGATTGAAGATATTACCAAAGAAAAGTTTAAATTACCATCGTTTAGTTCCTCTTTGAAAGATGGTATTCTATTATGTAGAGTTATCAACACTATTATACCAGGTTCAATTTTATATATAAACAATGGTAATAGTAGTTTTAAAAAGATGGAAAACATTGGAAATTATTTAAAGGGTTGTTTAGTGGTTGGTTTGAAAAAGACCGATCTATTTGATACACCTGATTTATTTGAAGAGAAGAATATAAATTTTGTAATAAACAATATACATGTGTTAGCAAATCACGTAACTAAAACATATTCACACTTAAAGTTACCTTCAATTAAAAAGGATACAAATGGTAATGGTGGTAATAATGGTGGTAATGGAAGTAATGGTAGTGGTGGATCATCAACAAACTCACCATTGAAAATGTATAGTTCAATAATTCATAGTAAATTTGGAAATGGTAATAATGGTGTTATAATACCGCCACCAGAGGATTTAAAAGATTTAAAGGATTGGATTAATCATCATTTAAGAGCACATCATTCATTACAGATTGGATCTGATATGTCAAATGATTTAAGAAATGGTGTAACATTATTAACATTACTCGAAGAATTGACATTACAAAAGGTTGGTATATTTTCACGTGAACCAGTATTACCATGGCATTTTATGCAAAATATTTGTTTACTATTAAATTTCTTAAGAGAGAATTCTGTTCATAACGTTTCCGATATATCTCCTCATGATCTGTTCAATGGTGATATTCATTCGCTTTGTATGATCATTCGATTGATTAGAGAGAATTTCGATCGTGATCATCAAATGAAATCAATTCCAATGGATACTCGTAGACAAAAAGTAATAGAGGAGATCATTTCAACCGAACAAAGCTACGTTAAATCTCTATCAACAGTTTATAATCTACTCATTGTACCCTTATTAAATTCATTGGATACAGCTTCACCAATCCTTTCAAATGATGAAATCTCTTCGATCTTTGGTAATTGGGAACATCTTTTAAGATCTCATATAAATCTTTTGAAAGAGTTTAAATTAAAACTTAATTTGCCTCTAAATGATTTAACAATTGATGATTTATCAAATCAAAATCAACACAGTAATAATCCAAATATTTTCGGTGATAGTATTTTTGATTCAAATATTACAATTGGTGATGTATTTTTAGAAAAAGTTTGTATTTCAATTATTTTTATTACTATCTATCTTTATTTCCTTTTTTATTTTAAATTTTAAAAATTAATTTTCCAATGATTTTTTTAACTAACTCAACTATTATTACTATAGTGTGAATTTTTAAAAGATAATTATACAAACTATATTAATAATTATGATAATTCATATCAAAGAGTTAAAAGATTAAAAAAAGGTAATAGTAATTTTGAAGAATTAGTAAATACATTTGAAATATTTCAAGACTCCCACAATGGATTAGATTTATATAGTTATTTAATTATGCCAATTCAAAGAATAGTTAGATATATTCTTTTATTGAAAGAGGTATTAAAGTATACACCAACAACTCATCCAGACTATCAAATGATTCAAAATGCAAAAGAAAATATTAAGAGAGTAGCTGATCATGTTAATGAATCAAAAATGGCAGTTGAAAATAAAAGAAAAATTTCCTCAATTCAAGATTCAATTCAAAATATACCATTTGTAAGTTTTTTTTTTGTCTTTAATTTTAAAATAATTTTTAATTTTACTAATACCTTTCCTAAAAAAAAAAAAAAAAAAGAATCTAATGGAAAAAGAAAGAACTTATATTAGAGAGGGTTTCTTAGAGATTGAAGATACATTTAAAAAAGATAGCTATTTCTTTTTATTTAGTGACTTGTTATTATTTGTAAAATATAAACCATGTGAAGAAACTGGCAAAGAATTTAAATATAAAGAAGTTTTCTATTTAGATCAAGTCGTTGATGTATCTGATATTTTAAGTGATGATGAAGGTGAAGGTTGTGTTGATGATGAGAATGAGTATGGTGGCTGTGGTAGTGTAGAGGGAGGCACAGATGATGATCAAGAAGATCATACACTAAGAAGATCATGTAATAGTAGTAATAATAACAATAATAGCAGTAGTAATAAAAGTAATACAGTTTACTCATTTGAAATTGAAACTTGTGAATTTAGTTTGGTTCTATTAGCAGAGAGTCATACTGAAAAAATTGAATGGATGGAAGATCTTAGATCATGTCTTCAACATCAATTAATTAAAGAAGAAGATCAATTATCATCTCTATCTTTATCTGATAATGATGATGATGTTCAAAGTAGTTTAAATAGTATAAATAGTCCATTATTATTATTAAATAATAATAATTATAATAATAATAATGAAGACAATAGTTGTAACAATAGTAGTAATACCAATATTAATAATAGTATTGATAATAATAATGATAATAATAGTGATAGTGAAAATAAAATTAATATTGAAGAAAATGAAAATAGTAGTGGTGGTGATGATGAAAATAAAACATCAAATAGACGTAGTGTTTCATTTAAAACCCATAAAAGATTAGAATCAGATGAAACAATCTCTGATACTGAATCAGATGACTATGAATTGGCTTGTGGTAGATTTAAGAAATCACAACCTCCAGGTCCCTCAAGAAAAATTACATTTTCTGATAATATAAAAACTATCGATAATTAGTAAATAGTAACAATTTAAAGAAAAAAATATAAAAAATAGAAACAAAAAAATAAAAATAAAAATAAAAAATATATATATGTTGTAAAATAAAAAAAAGGTTTTTCCCAAAAATATTCTCCACCGATTTGTATTTTCTATATTTCATTGTAATGGGTGAAAAAGCAAAGTATAGAGGACAAACAGGTAGACCAATTTTACCGATACCATAGGAAAGAATCGTACCTGATTTTCTTTATATGGTCAGGTGATAATAAAACAAAAATTTTTTAACTTAATTTGTATAGAACAAAATTTATTTCATGAAATAATAATAAAATTTATTTAATTTTTTAATTTTACACTCAACAACTAAAAATAAAAAAATCCTATCAAAATAAAAAAATGCAAAAAAAAAAAATTAAAAAATAAAAAAAAAAATTTATAAAAAAATAAAAGAAAATTGTTAGTTGCATTATTATTAATACTCTTTAGTTCTACCCCCATCTAATCACCAAATGAGTGTCAGTAATAAAATTTTAGGATCAGCAAAATCAATTTGGGGAAAAGGTGGATTTTTTAATGGATCAGGTATAGTAACGAGTACCTCATCAAAAGCACTCAATGCAAAGTTAGAAACACCTGCATCTGCCAAAAACTTTATATTAAATTCTCCAAATAAATTTGTTGATAATGAAAACTATACAAATCCAGAAGGTATGTGAATATTAGTAGTTTCAAATGAAATCTAAATACTCAAATTTTTTTTTTTTTTTTTTTATTTTTTTTTTTTTTCTTTAGATCTATTATGTGCTTCACATACAGCATGTTTAGTTATAACATTTTCAAGTATTTTAGGTAAATATAAATACGAAGCAACACACATTGAAGCTGATGCAAAATGTACAATGGAAATAAGACCAAGTGGATTTATCGTTACAAATATGGATTTACATTTAAATGCAATAATTCCAAATATAGAGATAAAAAAATTTGAAGAATTGGCATTAATGGCCAAAGAAGCATGTCCAATTTCAAAATTGATGAGTGGAAATGTTAATATTTCATTGAAATCAACTTTAAATAAAACAGATTGTTGATTAAATAAAAATCTAAAGAAACAAAATAAAAAATTTTAAATCCAAGTTATTGAACCCAATCTTTATAAATAATAAAACCTTTATTTTTTTATAAATTTCTATCAAATTTGATAATTTAAATTATTTTCTTTTTTTTATTTTCTTTTTATTTGTTATTTTTTTTTTTTTTTTTTTAAAAAAATATCTCTATATCTATCCCTTTCTTTTTTACCAATATATTATGTATTATTACTATTATTTAGTTATTTTTGTATTTTATATTTTATATTTATTTACAACATGATTTAGAATTATCAGATTTATCATCATTTGTTTTTGTAAGTTCTAATGTATCTTCTTCAGGTTTTGGAGGATGATTAGTTTTTGCAACCTCTAGAATTTCTTTTGTTAAAAAATGCATAGCCTCATTAATGTTTGTATCACTTGAAGCAGATGTCGCAAACCAACCAATGAAATTATTCTCTTTACAAAATCTATCCAACATATCACTATCGACGTAGGACGTTGATAAATCACTTTTATTTGCTAATAATAAAACTGGTATTGGTTCTTGATTTGCTAATACAACTTTACTATTAACATCCTCTCTCCATTTAGTTACTGCATCAAATGTTGATGGTCTTGATAAATCAAAAACTATAATTGCTGCAATTGCATATCTATAATACACTCTAGTCATTGTTCCAAATCTATAATGATCAAGTTAAAATATAAAAAAATAATTAGTATATATATATATATATATATATATATACCAATAATTGAAATTCATTCAATAATAGCAAACCTTTCATGACCAGCAATATCCCAAAGTTGTAAACTAACAATCTTATTTTTCTCCCATTCTATGTCTTTAACTGAGAAATCCACACCAATTGTCAATTTATAATTTGGTGAGAAAATACCAGTACAATATCGTTTTATAATTGAAGATTTACCAACTGCATAATCACCAATTAAAAGCACCTTATATAAATGTTTTTCAACATCCGCGTCATCTATTTCATTATTACTGTTATTATTATTTTTATTATTTGATATTATATTAGTTGTATTTGTATTGTCTGAAAAATCTGGATCTGTATCAAATTCCTTTGCAAATATATCACCACCTTTATTCATTTTATATTTTTGTTTTTCTTTTTATTATTTCTTTTTTTTTTTTTTTTCAAAATTTTTTTTTTTTATAATAAAAAAAAAAAAAAATTTAGATTTAATTGAGTATTATTGTTGTTATAAACAATTTATTAATATACATGAAAAATGAAAAACTTTATTGATTTATTTTATTTTATCTATTTTTAAAATGAATAAGTTTTTTTTTTTTTTTTTTTTTTTCGTTGTTGTGTGGTTATGCAAAAAAAAAAAAATAATAAAAAATTAAAAAAAAAAAAAAAAAAAAAAGATTTTTGAAAAAGGTGTTTGAATTTTCTTTTGACGATGATTCTCGATTTTTTAAGTATTATTATCAATTCGATTCACATTTTAGGTAATAAATTCAATGGGGATTAATTTAAAAAAATAAAATTTATAAATAAAATAAATCAAAATATTAAATAATGAAAAAAAAATAAAATAAAAAAAAAAAAAAAAAAAAATTAGGATTAATATTAAAACTTAAATGATGAATAATATCATTATTTTGAGGAAAAAAAAAAATCACAAAAGAAAATTTTATTTTTTTTAATTTTATTTTTTTTAATTTTTTTTTTTTTTTTCACTGTTTCACACCCATTTTTTTTAAAAAATTTTTTGTGATTTTCTTTTTTTTTTTTTTGTCGGTTTGAACAATCATCATCAAAACAAAAAAAAAAATGGAAATTTATGCATTTGTACCATTAGCAGTATTAACAGCATTATGTGTTGTTTTTTCACTCTTTGTTAAGAGAGAAAAACTCGTTGTATTCTGGTTATTATGGTCAGGATTGATTCATATTATTTTGGAAGGTTCATATGGTTTCTTTGCAAATGAAGTAACCAAAGCATCAACTGTTTCATTCACTGAGAAGATGTTAGAGTTAGTTCCATTAGAGAATGCATGGAATCCACATTGGTACGCTCAATTATATTCACAATATGCCAAATACGATTCACGTTATGCTATTCAAGATCCAATGGTAGTATTCTTTTGTTTCATGGAATTAGTACAAGGTGTAGCTTGTTTCCTTTTAGTTGCCTGTGTTATCACTCAAGCTAGAGTTCGTCATGCTCTCCAAATCTTTTTATGTTCCATCCAAGGTTTAGGTACCGTTTTCTACTTTATCACTCCATACATCTATGGTTTATGGTCTGAACAAATCTCCTCTGATCCATTTGAACTCTGGGTTTACGTCGTTGGTCTCAATGGTCTTTGGTTATTAATTCCAATCATTTTAACTATTCAATCTTTCATTGCAATTAACAAACAATTCTCTATTGTTGAATCCACTACTAAAGATGCTAAATTCATCTCAAGAAAACCAAAAACTGCTTAAAAAAAAAAATTAATAATTTAATATTACATTTTAAAAAAAAAAAAAACTAGGTGTAATATAATCTTGGCAAGATTTTTGAGTCAAAAAAAAAAAAATTAAAATAATAATAATAATAAATTAATTATTTCAATTTAAAAATTAAATAGAATTTTTTTTATTTTTAATTTTTTTTAATTTTTTTTTTTTATTTATTAATTGTTATTTAATCATCTTCATCAGATAATTTATTTGATCTTTTTAATTTTTTATTTGAAAATGGAGCTTTTTCTTCTTGTAATAAATCATTTATAATGATTTCTTTTGCATCCAATTCCTTTGAGGTTTGAGGTCTCTTTTTGTAATTGATGGATTCAGGACGACCAATTTTAGTTCTAACTAAAACTTTATCATCTTTTGATTTAATTTTCTTTAAGTTGACACGATTCTTTAGAGGATTATAATAGACAGCATCATTTTTAACAATGAAAAAGTAATTTTGAGAGTTTGCATCAGAGATGATATCAGAGGTGAGTACTTTTTGCATTGTATATTGTGAATCATCGATCTCATAGTTATTGTTATTGTTTATATCGTCGTTCTCCTTTAGATCGGGTGTGATAAAATAAACGAATTTATCAGTAATACCTTTGACAATTGCTTTGTTTCTAATTTCATTGTGACGTGCAGCATACTCTTGTACCTTATCTGAACGTAAGTCCCTGGGTAAATAGTGATCCAATGGGTCACTATCAAAAGTTACCTCTGTGAAAGAGTTTGCCCATAAATCGAAATCTGGGAAAACCTGTAAAACACTCACTGGTTTGAGTGATGGATTGGTTGGGTGAACGAATTGGTGATCCGATGAACAGATATCAAAGGTATTCTCAACCAATACACTATCAATCAACTGATCTTGAATCAATGACAATTGTTTGTTATTTGGGGAATTTAATTCACCACTTGTACTAATACGCTTAACGGGTCTACCAAATGTATTCTCATCACTCTTTGAGAGATATTCTGTTCTTCTAAGCCAACCAACGTTTGGTCTAATCTCTGATTTCTTTTTAAATATTGTAGATGAGTTTTTCTCCTCCAAATCTTGTTGAGATAATGGTTTCAAGAGTGGTTCATCACCAGGTGGCACTTGAATTGGTGACTTTGGTGTGTTGTAAATTGATGGATCAATCAAATCGATTGGTATACCCAATTGTGGTTCTGTAAGTAGTGGATGTTTATATTGACGTTCTAATGATGTGGTTTTATATTGTGTAAATCTTTGAAAATCTGATGGTAACTTTAAAAACTTTGGCTCAAATGGTATCTCTGGTAATGAATTTTGAAATTTTAATTTACATTGAAATTCAGATATTTTACTATTAATTGGATCTTTATTTATATTGTTATTGCTACTGCTATTGCTACTATTTGCATTACTTTGTGATGAAGAGTGTATATCTTTTTTATGATGGTGATGGTGGTGATGATTATGATTATGATTATGTGATTTATTTGTTTGTTGTGATGAAGATGATGAAGATGATGGTGGTGGTGGTGGTCTTATACCAGCCGTATTATTATTATATACAGCTGTTCCTCCTATATTTCCATTTCCGCTATTTATTTGTTGTGCTGTTGTTGCATTATTTGACGATGAAGTTGTTGTATTCATATTATTTTTTTTTATTTATTTGTTTTTATTTTTCGATTTTTTTTTTTTTGTCCTATATACATATATTCTTTTTATTTATTATTTTATTACTATTACTACAATCCTATATATATAAATAAATAAAAAAACAAATAAATAAAATAATATGAAAATTCCCCAAAAAAAAAAAAAAAAAAAAAAAAAATGAAAATAAAAAAAATTATTGAAAATCAAAAAAAAAAAAAAAAAAAAAAAAAAAAAATTTTAATTTTTTTAATTTATTATTATTATTTTTACTTCTTTTGTATATTTGTTTTTTTTTTATTATTTTTTATATAGTTGCCTACTAAAATAGTTAAAAAATGAAAAACATACCTAATTAATAATTATCATAAATCGATTGGCTGACTTATTATAATAAAAATAATAATTTTTCTATATTAATTTTTTTTTATTTTTTTTTTTTTCTAATAACTCAATTTTTTTTTTTTTTTTTAAAAGATAATCAATTAAATGAACCAAAAAAATAAACAATTAAATTTTTTTTTTTTTTTTTTTTTTTAAAAAAAATGAAATAATAATTAATTATATCATATATTTAATTTTATTTTTATTTAAAACATAAAATAAAAATAATTTTTTTTTTTTTTATCTTATTTTCTATTTTTCTATTTTAATTAATTTGAAACATTATTTAATTTGTTTAAAGCGGCTTGACTTCTTGAAGATTTATCAGCAGACATAACAATACCTTTAATGATTGCACTAGTTAAACCATTATGTTCCATTGTATTTAAACCTGCAATTGTGGCACCACTTGGAGTTGTAATACGATCAATTTCAGATTCTGGATGACTTTCATTTTTTAATAACATGATAGCAGCACCTTTTGCTGTTTGAGCAGCGATTCTAACGGCATCTTCGGCGTGGAATCCAATTTCACAACCGGCACTTGCAGCAGCACGAATAATTCTACAAAAGAAAGCTGTACCACATGAGCATAAAGCTGGTGCTGAAATCATTGCTTCCTCAGAGATAATGATACATTCACCACAACAATTAAATATCTTTTCAGTGGTTTCCAATGCATTTTGATCGGCTAATTCTTGTTCAGCAGTGAGTTTACCAGATGCAGATGGATTTTCACTCTTATTGGCAATGCATGTCATTGATTCACAATATTGAATAGCAGTGTTTGGCATAGCTCTAACAATTGGTGTGTATACATCTGGTTGAAGATGTGATCTAATACCACTAACTGTGATACCTAATACCACTGAGATAATAATATGATCTTTAGTAACCAAATGTTTAATAGATTCTAATAATGGTGCTACTTGAGCTGGTAATACACCAATAATTAAAATGGCACATTTGTTAACTGCTTCTAAATTGTCGGATGTAATATGAAATCCTTCTTCATCTTTTAAATGTTGAATTTTATCCAACGATCTACGAGTCAAAACTATTTGACTAGCTTTATAACCTTTTGAAGCGACAATACCTCTGGCAATGGAAATTCCTAAATTTCCACTTCCTAAAACAGCAATATTTTTATTATTTTTTAAATCTGTGGCAACCATTTTTTAATTTTTTAATTTTTTTTTTTTTTTCTGGAAAATAATATTGGTTGATTTTTTTGTTTTAAAAATTTTTTTTTTTTTTTTTTTTTTCTTCTTTTTTTTTTTTTAAAAAACAAATTTATTTGTTATTTACATGTAGTGATACTAAAAGGGTTTTTTTTTAATGTTTAAATGTAATGAATAAAATATATTTTTTTTTTCCTATTTTATTCGTTTTTTTTTTAATCATAAAAAAAATAAAAAAAAATTAAAAAAAAATAAAATTTAAAATAAATAAAATTAAATTAAAAATTTTTTTTTCCGTATTATAATAATAAAAATTTATTTATTGTAATAGTTTGTTTTTTTTGTTTTTTTTTTTTCACTTTTTTTTTATTTTTGCACTTTTTTAAGATAAGGTGAGAAAAACCCTAAAATATGCAAATATCTAAGTAACCGAATCTACAGATTCCTGTTTTTCCTTTTATTTTTCAAATTTTATTTTTTTTTAATTTTTTTTTTTTTAAATTATATTTAATTTATTTTTAGTTTTATCTATAGCACAACCCTATACCCCTAATGTTCATTTTTTTTTTTTATTAAAAAAAAAAAAGTTATTTATTTTAAGTATTTATTTTATTATAATTTTATTTTCATTTTTTTCTTTTTTTATTATTGTTATTATTTTATAATTATTATTTAATTTTTTTTTTTTTCTTTTTTTTTTTATAACCCCACTATTATTCTTTGTTCTATTATTACTATAAACTATAGTTATAATAATAAGGATTATTGTGTGTTGTGTGTTGCTATTTTCCTAATTAATTTAATTTTATTTTAAATATTTATTTTATTTTACATGAGTTTAATTTTATTAGATGGAATTATGGTCATAAAAAATAATAAATATAATTTCATAATGTATTCTGAAAGGTTATTTTTTTGAGTTTTACATTATGTTAATTGTAATTATTCTTTCATTTAAAGATCATATAAATTTTCTATTAAAAATGTATTTAATATATAAATATAATAAAAATAATAATAAAATAAAAACTAAAAAAAAACATTAATGTTTTTTTTTTTTGTTGATGATTTTTTTAGTTTTTTATTACTATTATTATTATTATTATTATTATTATTATTATTATTATTATTATTATTATTATTATTATATTAAATGAATTTATTAAAATATATATTTAATATTGGTTTCTTAGTTTTAATTTTTTTTTTTTTTTTTTTTTTTTATATTTTTATTTTTATTTTTATTTTTATATTATTATTTATCCTTTACACTTAATTTTGAAAACTTTTTAAATTGAACGGATAAATCATTATGAAAGTTTGATTCTAAAAATGTACCTTTAGTATCGAAATAAAGGTCAATAGATTTTGTGAATGGTACATTAACTGATGGATTTTTTGCGTTTTCAATCTTTACTTGATAATTTGGGTCATACTTTTGTAAGACTGTTGCAACTTTGATTTCATCATCATTTTTACTTGCTTGTAATATATAATCCTTTTGAATGAAAATATTGATATAATATAAAATTAAACTAATAACTATATATCTATTTATTTTTTATTTTTTTTATTTGTTCATTCATTTGTTTGTTTATTTATTTATTTATTTATTATTATAAAATTTTGAATGGTTAATAATTTATTTTATGTTTTTATCGATGATATGAGTAATAAAAAAGATACATACAATGCTACACATAAAATTAAAACTGGTTTATTCTTTGGGAAAGGTATTGGGTAAAATTGTGCAATTGCTGCTAAAGAACATCCAATTACACCAAAAAAAACTTTGGTATAATTTAATTTTTGATTTTGAGAATATGATAATGTTGATGTCACATACTGGAGATGTGATAATCAATAATAAAAGGAAAAATTAGTTATAATGTTTACAATATTATGCTCTCAATTTACTTTTAAATTAAATAGGTTTCTTGTAGTGTATGTGAATGTATGTGTGTGTGAATGAACGATTATGTATTTGTAAATATTAAAATTCTATTACTTTTACTACTGAATCATCTAATGTTTGTTTTATTGTATTACTATCATATAGTGTAACTTGAGTTGGTTTTTCAGTTGTTGCTGTTGTTGTTGTTGTTGTGGTAGTAGTCATTTTTTTTTTTTTTTTAATATTATTAGTTATTATAATAACTATTACTATAAATACAGAAATAATATAAAATTAAAAAAAAAAAATAAAAAATTAGAAATTAAAATTATAAAAAAAAATGAAAATTTTTTTTTTTTTTTATTTTTTTTTTTCCAAAAATTTTTAATTATGTTTGAACATGACTCACCAAATTTATTTAATGTAAAGGATGATAAAGTTATTTAAAATCTCATAAACTTTTTTTTTTTTTTTTCCAAAAATTATAATACAATATAAAGAATTAAATTAAAAAAATATTTCGAAAAAAAAAAAAAAAAAAAAAAAAAAGCAAAAATAAATAGAATTTAAAAAATTCAAAGAAAAACTAGAGTTATAAAAAAAAAAAAAAAAATGAAAAAAAAAAAATTTCTTTCAATTGTAATTACATTTGAATGTGCACTAAATTTTTTTTTCCTTTCATTTTTTTTTTTTTTCAAAAATAGAATATATATATACGAATAAATAAATTTTAAATAAATAGTTGTAAATATAAATAGTGAATAGTAAATAAATAAAAAAAATATGGAACAAATGAATACAGTTTTTGGGCAAGTTGCATTTACAGAGGAAGAGATAGCATCGATTTCACAAACATTAAATGAAAGTGTACCATTAGAAGATGTATCTACAAGGCAAGGACCTGGTGGTACAACATTATCATATTTAGAGTCTTGGAAGGCAATTAATTTAGCAAACAAAATATTTCAATTCAATGGTTGGAGTTCATCAATCAAAGAGTTGTCACCAGATTTCATTGAAGAGATCACTGTAAATGGTTTAACTCGTTATAGAGTTGGTGTCACTGCAATTGTTAGGGTCACTCTAAAAGATGGTACATTTCAAGAGGATGTAGGTTATGGTTCAACTGAACATCCAAGTAAAGGTAGTGCTATAGAGAATGCTAAAAAGGTAATTAATAAAATAGAATTAATACCTATCCATATATTCATACATGTATCTAACTTTTTCTATTTAATTAATTACAGGAAGCAGTATCAGATGCAAGGAAGAGAACATTGAGATTGTTTGGTGATCGTATCGGTAATTCGTTATACGACAAAGATGTCAATAAAAATATGGGTGTATTGGTTTCAAATGAAAAGAAAAAACAAAAACAAGCAATGATACAAGCCGCTTCTGCTGCCAAAAATGCACCACAACAACCTCAACAGCAACCACAACAACAACAACAACCACAAAAACCACAACAACAACCTCAACAACCACAACAAAAAGCACCTGCCAAACCAATGATTCAACAAAACAAACCAGCTCCATCATTTGGTATACCACCAAAACCAACTTCTTCACCACCCAAAACTGGTCCAAGTCTCCCAATGAAAAATCCTGCAATCTCTCATCAACAACAGCAACAACAGCAACAACAACATAATCAAATTGATTTTATTGAACCAGATTTAGGTGATTTCTCTTAACCAAAACCATTTGTTTTTCTAACCCGAAAATAAAATAAAGAAAAGAAAAAAGTAATTTTAATTGTGCAAAAATGAAAAGGCGCTTTTTTTTTTTTTTTTTTTTTTTTATAAATATCTTTTAGTCGCAATTGAAAAAGTCAAACAATTTTTTTTTTTCTCATAATGAACGGTAAAATTAATAATGTTGAAAAAAAAATCTTGATCAAAATTGTGTGCATTGACAAAGCCAACAAAAAAAAAAAAAAATAAAAAATTTTTTTTTATTTTTTATTTTTTTTTTTTTTTTTATTTTTTATTTTTTTTTTTTTGTTCACTAAACTACAAACTAATCACCACTATTTTTTTTCATATTTTTTTATTTTTATTTTTATTTTTCAATACATATTACTGATCATAAACCATTAAATTGGGGGTTTTTTTTTTCATTTAATATTAACAAAAAAAAAAAAAAACCAAAAATAAATTACCACATCTTTTTTTATCTTCTATTTTAACCAATTAAAAAAAATTTTCAAATAAATTAATTTATTTATTAAATCTATTGGTGTCAAAAAAAAAAAAAAAAAAAAAAAAAATTTAGAAAATTAAAATAAAAAAATAACATAATAACAAAATAAGAATTTTGTTTTTTTTTTTAAAAAAATAAAAAACAGTAATATTAATATTAAAAAAAAAAAAAAAAAAAAAAAGTGTTGAATGAAAGGTGTTTATAAGTAACATTTAGCAAAGAAAATAAAATAAAACAAAAAAAAGTATTAAAAGTAAAAAAAGTAATAAAAGTAAACATTAATATTGTACGAAAATGGTAAAAAATAATGATGAAGAAAGTTATTGTGGAGGTGGTTATTGGGATATGGTAGAAGATCTTGAACAAGAAGAGGCATTTGATGCACAAGAAGTTTTACCAAATTTATATATTGGTTCAATTGGTGCTGCAACTTGCACAACAAGTTTAAAAGAACATAAAATTACTCATATTTTATCAATTTCAACTAATCCCCCAAAAATTAAAGTAATTATTATAAAAAAATTTTAATAAATTATATATATATATATATATACATGTAGTTATTAATAATTTATTTTAATTATTTTTAGGAATTTACAACACTTTGTATTAGTATTGAAGATGAGAGTCAAAGAGATATTTCAAGTTATTTTCAACAATGTCATGGATTCATTGAAAATGGTAGAAAATTAGGAGGAATTTTAGTTCATTGTAGTGCAGGTGTTAGTAGAAGTGCATCTGTTGTAATCAGTTATTTAATGAGTGTATTCTTTAAACCATTTTGGTATTGTATGCAATATCTTCGTAATATTAGACCATGTATTCAACCAAATACTGGTTTTGTTAATCAATTAATTAATTATGAAGCTACTCTTTTGAAAAATCAACATGTAATCTCAACAACAACTACCACAACTACAACGACCACCACTACAAAAAAACTACTTTGTAATGGCGGTGACACTAGTGGTATAGAATCAAAAAAATCTGGTCAAACAGAATTTAAGAATGAATAGATTATTAACTCATCAAAAAAAAAAAAAAAAAAAAAAAAAAAAAAAAAAATCTACGAACCCTATTAATAATAAGAATATTTCAAATACGAGTAATCTATTTATTCATAATACTTAAAAATAACAACAACAACAACAATAACAACCAACTCTTATCCCTTACAAGTTCATCAGTTTAGTTCCCTTTTATATTTTATATTTTTTTTTTTTTCAATATTTTAGATTTTTTGATCTTATTTCAGTCACCCTTTCGAGTTATGTCAAAAAAAAAAAAAAAAAAAAAAAAAAAAAATTTAAATAGAAAAGTAAATCAAACTTGTAAAACTTGGGGGAGAAAACCCTTTGTATTTTAAAAAAAAAAAAAAAAATAAAAAAATAAAAAATAAAATTCAAACCTAATCACTAAAAAAAATAAAAGGTAGAACTTGTTATTTTATTTTTTTTTTTTTTTTTTTTTTTTGAATTGAATTGAATCGATAAAAAAAGAAGATACAAAAAAGAAACTCTCGAATTTATACCTATAAATATATATATGGTGGTAAAAAAAACAAACTACTCTCCAATAATAAATTGTGAATCTAAATTTAAATGAAAAAAAAAAAAAAATACCTACATTAACAAAAGAAAAAATTAATCCCACAACAAAATAAATCCAATATAAAATTTAAAATATTTTGAATGAAAATAATATATAGAATGTGTAAAACTCTTAAGTTGACCTTACAGCAATCTAATAATTTCATAAGAAACCACTTCGTCGACTGTCTTTTTTTTGAAATTTTTTTCTTAAATTTTTTTTTCTAGTGTTTTCTTCATGATTCTTTCTCTCTAAATCATTGGCTAATTCTTTAGCGAGTGTAATCCAGTTTGAGAGATTGGTGCTTTCGAGAGCTCCCTCCTTGGCCTTGGTTCTAACCTTCTCTTTTGCTTCTATTGGTAAGAAAAATAAAAAATTTTCAATTAATGAAAAGGCATCCATTCCATTGTATAACGACCTATAATTTTTTTCAAACACTGTGATGTAATTTGCTAAACCAGATCCAGTATCACTGATGTTTTTAGCAGCTTCCATTAACAGATTATTGTAGTGCTTCTGTCTAGTTGCTGAATCGTCGTTGACATTAATAATTTTAACTACCTGTTCCCAAGACATGTGTTCTTCGATTGAATTAGCGAACTCGAAATTTTCTAAAATTCTCATCTTAACCACTCTAATTCTATTTACCAGTGATTCGACTTCGTGTTGCTGAAAGGTAAATTCTAGATCCTTAAAGAACTTGATTGGACCATGAGTTTTGAGTGATTCTTTGAGTCTCCTGACCTCAGAATCTCGAATAGTTCTACCTGTTTTTCCTTTTGAATTTGATTTAGCTGAAACACCACTTTCAGAAATGTTATCGAAGATTCCTTTCTTTCCATTATCATTCAATGCATTACCTTTGATGACTGTGTTATTTAAATCTTCCTCGAGGAAATTTTCTTCTTTCCTCTCTACCGACTTCACTTCTAATGATTCCTTCAATTGAACTTGAGAACCCATACCTCTGTCGATTCTCAATTCACCAAATTTTTTCTCTAAATCTTGTAGTTTCATCTCCTCGTTCTTGGAGGCTTTATTGGCTATTACATACTCCAACCTATTTACTTCATCTACTAAATCTAATTCTTTTCTAATACGTGCTTTCAAATCATCCTTTAAAATTTCTATATTAATTTCATATGATGAGACCATCATTTCGTATTTGTTTTTTGAGATCATTTCGGATTTTTTCATTTGATGTTCCAATTCTTCGTTTCTCTGTTTTAATAGATTTACTAGATTGATTAATTCGTTTTCTCTCTTTTTATCCTCGCTGAGAGACTTTAAATATTCGCATTCATCTTTGCTTAATCCTCCATTGACTTGTTCTGAATCGTTAGATTTGTCGGATCCGCTTGATCCATCTCTTACTACATTATTAAAAGATAATTCTTTTGAGCTATTCATCCTAACTATCTCTTTACTTTGAAATTTTATATTTAAACGAGTTATTAATAATAATTTATATGTGTTTATCTCCGGCCGGCACTAGAAACAAACGTATATATATGATTAAAAAAAAAAAGTGTAATGGTATTACTAATAAAATATAAACAAAGGTGTGTTTTGTGTGTTTGTTAATATAAAACTGAATTGTTTTTATTTTATTTTGAGTTTTTATAATTTTCGTAATTCTCGGGAACGCGAGAATACAAGTGCGGAGTTCGTATCTTAGTAAAGGAGTTCGAGTTCTGGAGCAAGCAGGCTCGGCTGGTTGATCAGGATTCGAATATTTTACATTTTTCCTCCACCAACCTTTCACATTTCACAAATTGCGTATTGCTATGTATTAAAAAAAAATTATTAAATTTACTGTTTTTTTAAAAGAAAAGAATTTTTCAAATCCTGGAAAATTTTAAGAATTTTCGTCCCAAAACATAAACTAAAAAAATTAAAATCAAGAATATATTGAAAAAATATTATTTGTTGAATGTGTAAACAATTAAGTTGGCCTTACAGCAATTTATAATTCCAAGAATACCCCCTGTCAACTGTCTTTTTTTTTTTTAATTTAACAAAACATAATTCAACAAAAAAATAAACATATTGCTATATAACATTTTACAAATAGTGTATTGCTATATAATAAAAAAAAAAAATTGCTATATAAAAAAAAAAAAAAAAATACAATAAAAAAAAAAAGAGTTATTTTTAATTTAAAAAAAAAAAAATTAAGATGTTTATTGTCACTACCATTATTATAATTACATATTTAATAGTTTTATTTTGGTTGAATGATATAAAATAGGATAAAAAAAAAAGAGAGAAAAATGGGAAAAAAGAAAATGATATTATTATTATTATTATTATTATTATTATTATTATTATTATTATTTTTTGATCATTATATTATTTTGGGTTTGTCCAAGATGATGGGTTAGTTGCAGAAAAGAAATTAAAAGATGAGGCAAAACTTGATAAATATTCTTTTCCTAATGTATCCATACCAGAAACAACTTGTTCAGTAACTTCTGGTGTTTCTAATAAACCTTTATCATAATCTTTAACCGATTGTGGTAATTTTGATATAATATTTGATCTTTCTAAAACACCTGGTATCTCTTGAATATAATCTAAATATTCAACTTTACTCCAAAACTTCTCACTTAAAAATGGTGACATTGCCAATAATAGAATCTTTAACCAACCACTTGGATGTAAAATATATAAATTTTTTAAATTCTTTTTATAACTATAAATTATTAAATTAAAGGTTTATTATAAAAAAATAAATAAATAAAAAAAAAAGGGTATTAATTTATGATTTTTTTGATTTTATAAAATCATAAAACTATTAATAATAATAATAATAATAATAATAATAATAATAATAATAATAATAATAATAATAATAATAATAATAATAATAATAATAATAATAATAATAATAATAATATTTACTTTCTTGGTAACATTTGATAAAATGTATTTAACCATGATTTATCTGGTGTACTTTCTTGTTTTAATAATGCATGTGAATATATTAATGTATATCTATTACATGTTACAATTGGTTCTAATGTTTTTCTAAATAAATAATTAATTATTTTAATTTTAATTTTAACTCTTTTTTTTTTTTTTTTTTTTTTTTTTTTTTTTTTTTAATTATTTTTATTACTTACAAAATATATATTATTAAAGGTTCAATTTGTGTGGTTGGTGGGAAATTTGCAGCATTTAATAAGAAAACTGGAACTCCCTCCAAATCACAACCAACTTGAACGAAAATATTGTTATCTACAATCCATTTAAAATCGACACTGTTTGATTTATCCATTAATCTTTGATATTCTGGTGTAATTCCTTCCATCTCTGAAATTGGAATAATAGAATCTGCCATTTTTTTTATTATTACTTAATTTGTTTTTTTTTTTTTTATTAATTAGCCTTTTTTATAGTTTTTTTTTTTTTTTTTAATTAAAAATAAGCAACACAATGTTTCATTTATAAAAATATAACAAAAAAAAATAAAAAAAAATAAAAAAAAAATTAAAAAAAAAATAAAAATAAAAAAAAAAAATTTTAAAAAAAAATAAAAAAATTAAAATAAATAAAAATTTATTCAAAAAGGCAATTCATATGTGTGTCGCAATCGATGACAAGTAAATATAACCTTCTGTATCATTAATGTGTCACTTTTTTATAAAAATTTTATCAATTTTTTAGGAGAGAGACAGTAATAATTTAATTTCTACTACATCTTTAAAAATGTAAATATTTGTTTTTTTAGTATAATTTTTTTTTTTTTATTTTTTTCTTTGTAATTTTTTTTTTTTTCTTACAAATATCTTTTATATTTCTCATATAAAGAATCCCAAATATCTTGTATTTTTTTTTGATTTTTTTTTTTTTTTTTAAGTTTTTTTTGAAGTTTTTTCAATCCCAAATTTAAATTAAAATTTTTTCCCTCAAAACTCCTTTTTTTTTTTTTTTTTTTTTTTTTTTTTTTAAAAAATATCACATTTTCATATGGATGATATTAATCCTATGTCAACAATATCAACAACAAAAGTAGAGGATAATAAGGAGAATGAAAGGAAAGAATATCTATTAAACCTTTTAAAGAAAGGTGTTCAAATTACAAATAGAGAAAGAGAGGAATTAATGTTTAAATATAAGATTAATGATCTCTCACTCTTTAGAACACCATCACAACAACCACAATCTCAAGAAAATTTAAATAATTCCACTTTGAAAATGATTTCAAATTTAGAGATTAAAACCAACGTTGATGAATTTGATAAAAGTAGTGATAATGAAAATGAAAATCATAGTAGCAACATTAAAAATACATCCAATTTAAAAAAGTATCAATATAGAGAGGTTGAAGATGATGAATCAAATTTACAAAAAAATAATCAAGATTTACAAAAATTATCAAATAACAATAACAACAACAATAACAACAACAACAACAACAGTATTAATTGTGAAGTTAATAATGATGATAATGAAAACATTGATAATAATATTATTAATAAACATGATTATGTTTGTGAAAATTGTAAATGGTGTGATGGTTATGAAATTGATAGCAAAAGTAAAGAACAGCTTTGTATAAATTGTAAATGTAGTTTAATCCATCACATAACGACCAACAATAATGGCTATGATGATGATGAAGACGATGAACAAGATTATTTCAGTAGTATTAGTGATGAAGAAGCTGATTACCATGGAGATGATGGAAATTGAAATTATATTTTAAATAATTATTAAAAAAAATTAAAATAAATTAAAATAAATAAAATCATTATAATAATAAGTATAATGGGTTATTTGCAAAAAATAGTGTATTGGTGTTTTTCTACTTTTTTTTTTTTTTTCGACAATTATTTTAATGTTTTTGACAATTTACAAAAAAAAAAATAACAGAGTGTAAAAATAAAAAATAGTAAATATCTTCTTTTTTTTTTTTCATAATATTATTTTTTTTAAAAAATTTTTTTTTTTTAATTGAAAAGTCTTGCTTTAGTGAGAATTAATAGAAATTCTAATTAGGCTTTTAGAATAACTATTTGTTTCCATATGCAAACTTGGTGAGAATTTATAATAATATTTCATTATTATTATTGTATACATGAGTTAGCCATCTTTTTTTTAAATTTTTTTGTTTATTATTTAACAGAAGTGGAAAAGTTTAAATTTTTTCAAAAAAAAAACTTTAATTTATTTTATTGAAAAAAGAAATTTTATATGGTGATTTTAAATAATTTTTTTAGGCGAAACTTTTTCTAAAGTTCAAGTTTTTTTTTTTTTTTTTTTTTTTGTTTCTCTTTCAATCTTATCTCATATAATATAGAAACATTATTATATTGAAAAAATTAAAACATATCATTTTATTTGTAGTTCACTAAAATCAAACATTTTGATTTTATATTTTTATTTTTGAATTTTTTAACAATTATCAAAGAAAAAATGTGCCAAATAATATTTTTAAAAAATCTCAAAATAATCTTAATTCAATATTAATAATTTTTTTTTTTTTTTTTTTTTTTTTATAAAGATAAATTAATTAACAAATCAATTCTACAAAAAAAAAAAAAAAAAAAATAAAAAAAATAAAAAACAAAAAAACAAAAAATACCTAGTAGTTAAGAATAACTTTGTATAAATTGTAAATGTAGTTTAATCCATCGTGCTTACTTAAAATAATAGCTACGATAATTATGGTGATGATAATCAAGATAGTACGTTGGTGGTAAAAAAAAATATAATAGAAAAAAAATATAAAAAAAATATAAAAATAAAAAATATTATTATTATTATTATTATTATTATAATTTAGTGGAGGAATTGAGAGTAGGATAGTGAAAAATAGTGAAAAAAGTAAAATATCGTATTATTTTTGATATATATATTTTTTTGTTTTTATAAATTTTTTAGAACAAAATATTTTTTTTAAAAAAAAAAAAATAAAATCTCAAACCCAATATAGTCGGGAAAGTAACCTTTGGTGGTGATTATATAATAATGTGTCACACCAAAAACTTTTATTTTATTTTTATTATTTTCGAAATAAAAAAAAAAAATAAAATAGAAAGAACAGCGCGAAATCCAATCACATGATTTTTTTTTTTTCAAAAATAATTTTTTTTTAATTTTTTTTTTTTTTTTATTTTTTTTTTGATTTTTTTTTTTTTTTTTTTTAGGTTTTTTTCCATTTTGGGTTTTTCTATTTATGATAGAGGATGCTTCACCAAAAAAAAAAATGAATTTTTTTTTAATTTTTTTTTTTTTTTTGATAAAAAAAAACTTTTTTTAATTTTTTTTTTATTTTTTTATATATTATTTTTTTTTTTTTAAATTAGATACTTACGTTATCATATTCATAGTTTAACATTAAAATTAATTAATAAACTGATTTGAAAAAAAAAATAAATAAATAAATAAATAAAAAATAAAAAAAATATAAAAAAAAAAAATAAAAAAAAAAAAAAATAAAAATAACACTACCCACATTACACATTTTGATCAAAATAACATTTTTCAACCAAGCTTTTCCATAGAGTAGGTTATAAACACACAACCCATTAAAAAAAAGAAAAAAAATAAAAAAAAAAAAAGAAAAAAAATAAAAACAAAAAAAATAAAATAAAAACAAAAACAAAAAAAAAACACTACACACACTACACTATAATATCAAAAATAAAAAAAAAAAAAAAAAAAAAAAAAAATAACATAAAAGTTTTTAGAATAGAATAATAACATAAAAAAAACCGAATTTATTTGTTTTTAATTATTATTTTATTTTATTTTTTATATAATATTTTAATTATAATTATTTAATTTTTTTTTATTTTCATTTTTTTTTTTTTTCATTTTTTTTTAATATAAACTACAATTATTAACACAATCAACAAAATCAATCTTTTATTTCATTACACTAGATTTCCAAATTTGATATATATATAAATATAAAAAAATAAAATATATACAGTAAAATAATTTATAAATAAATAATAGAAAAAAAATAACATTAGTATACAAGTGATAGTGACAATAACAATTTTCTAATATAATTTGGCATACACAATTTTAATTAAATTTTTAATTTGATCTGATTTAATTTTATTCTAATTTATTTTTTATGTAAATTTTTTTTCAACTAAAAAAAAAAAAAAAAAAAAAAAAAAAAAAAAAAAAAAATAATATAAATAAAAAAGAAAATAAAAAAAAATCAATCACTTCATTTAATGGTTGGTTCTTTTTTTTTTTTTTTTTTTTTTATTATTTAAATAAAAAAAAAAAAATTGGTAAAATTATTGTATAAATAAAAAAATAGAGTTAATATGGATAAATTAAAGATAAAAAATAACCTATCACCACCTTCTTCATCACCATCATCATCAAATACAACTCCTAACTTATCATCGACCAACTTTGATAATATTAATAATAATAATAAAAATAACAATAATAGTAATAATATCAATACATTTTATAATACTAATAATAATAATAATAATAATAATAATAATAATAATAATAATAATTATAATAATAATAATAATAATAATAATAATAATAATAATAATAATAATAATAATAATAATAATAATAATAATAATAATAATAATAATAATAATAATAATAATAATAATAATAATAATAATAATAATAATAATAATAATAATAATAATAATAATAATAATAATAATAATAATAATAATAATAATAATAATAATAATAATAATAATAATAATAATAATAATAATAATAATAATAATAATAATAATAATAATAATAATAATAATAATAATAATAGTAATAATAGTTTTAAAACAAATTCATCAAATGAAGTTATATTAAATAATAGTTTTTTAATAAAGAATAAAAAGGGGTTTTTTAAAAGAAATCAAAGAATGATAGAGTTTTTTTTACCACCAAAATTTAAATCACCAATTTATCGAAGATGTTGTATTTTATTAGGGGAATGTGCTGTTTATATTTTTATATATATGTTTTTTTTAATATTTCTAAGACGACTTTATCCAATTTTCATATGTGGTATGGTATCGATGATAGTTTTGTATATCGTTTCAACCAAAACTACCAAATATAAATTAGTTGCATTAATTTATATTCTAGTTCAATCAATTTTAAATTTTACATTCTTTTTACAAATTACCAATAGTTTTAATAACAGTACTCTCAACATTAATAACACTGATGATTATTCAACAGAAATACTGGAATTCACAAAATTAAATTTCTTATTCATTATGAATTTAATACTCTCTTTAATTAGTATTCAAATATTTTTTCCAAAATTTACATTATCAATAATATTAACATTATTATTAAATATAATTAATATTATAATTCATTTAATTTCAATTTATTCATTAAATACTAAAAAATTAATTGTAAGTTTATAATTTATTCAATTTAAATTAATAATATTTATTACTACTATTATTTTTATTATTATTAATTTTTATTTTTTTTATATTATTTTATTATATTAATTTTTATTTTTTTTTATTTTTTGAAATTTAAATTAATTAGGTATTTCAAAATTTAATTGTACCAATAACTGTATCATTTTTATTATCATTTTATTCATATGTAATATCAATAGATAATCAAGAGATTGAAGCCAAAGAAAAGAAATTTCGTAATATTTTCGATACTAGTTCCGAAGCATTAGTAATTCATAAAAATGGTTTAATCATTGATGTTAATTCAACATTTGAAAAGATTTTTCAAATTAAACAATCTGATTTAGTTAATGGAACCATTTGGGAATATTTACCTGAATTGGAATCATTTTTTCAAAATACTACTACTGGTAATAGTAAATTTTCAAGTCAATCAATACAACAACAACAATTATTTAACACGGTAACAAATGGAGGTAGTACAAAACAAACTTCAACAACAAGCGCAAATTCTACACCAAGATATAATTCAAATAATATAAATATTTTAATTAATAATAATAATAGTAATAATAATAATAATAATAATAGTAATAGTAATAATATACATAAGGTATCAAGATCAAATACAGGGTTATCGGATAGTAGTAGTATTTTTGATGATAGTGATAGCGTAGATTTCTTTTCAATGAAAAATATAAATAAATGTCCGATCGTATTGGATACTGTCGGAATTACTCCATGTGGTTCAGAATTTAATGCTCAGGTTAAAATAGAGAGGAAGAAGGATATGTTAATTGGGAATTCAATTATTGGTAGCGGTACCAGTAGTTTTAATTTATTAAATGGTAATAATTATAATATTAACAATACAAATATTTGTGGTGGTAGTGGTGGTATTGTAGCGAATTCATTATCACCACAACAACAATCAAGTATATCAACATCAAATAAAATAAATCATAAACATAAGAATTCTAAACAAGATTTCGATGTGTTGTCAATTGTTGATATTAGCGCCAAAAAGAAATTGATGATTGCTGATCAAGCATTAAGAAGAGCGGAAGAATTAAATCAAGCTAAAATCAATTTCTTAACTACGGTTAGTCATGAAGTTAGAACACCAATCAATGGTATATTGGCAAGTGTAGAGATTTTAGATGGTTCACAATTGGATCCTATTCAACGTGATTTTCTAAGTGGTATCAAACAATCTGCAGATTATTTATTGGATTTAATAACGGATATTTTAGATTTCTCAAAGATTGAAGCAGGTAAATTCGAATTGGATCGAGTAGAATTTAATCTAATAACAATGTTAGAAGAAAGTATTAACATAGTTTATAGAACAGCTCAAGAAAGAGGTATAGAAGTTTTAACATTTATCGATCCTGATGTTCCTGTAATTCTAATAGGTGATCCTTATCGTGTTAAACAATGTGTTTTAAATTTCCTATCAAATGCTATAAAATTCACTCTTAAAGGCCAAGTGATGGTAAAAGTTTCAATTGTTAATCAAAATAATAATAATAATAATAATAATAATAATAATAATAATAATAATAATAATAATAATAATAATAATAATAATAATAATAATAATAATTATAATAATAATAATAATAATAATAATAATAATAATAATAATAATAATAATAATAATAATAATAATAATAATAATAATAATAATAATAATAATAATAATAATAATAATAATAATAATAATAATAATAAAGTAGTTAGTAATAATCGAGGGGAAGTTTTAGATTTTAAATTATCATTTTCAGTAGAAGATTCTGGAGTTGGCATAAAGGAGGAGGTTTTAGATTGTTTATTTACACCATTCCATCAATTAGGAGGTTCACCAAGAAAATATTTAGGTACAGGTTTGGGTTTATCGATTTCAAAGAAATTAACAACTTTAATGGGTGGTGAAATTGGTGTTAAAAGTGTTTATGGTGTTGGTTCAACATTTTCATTTACATCAATACTTTCAAGCACATCAACAACCCCAATATCATTAAGATCATTGGGTTCATCAATTTCAAGTTCTTTAAATAATTTATCATCGTCTTTGATACCTAAAATCGGTGGTTTCATTTATGATGATAATATACACACTTCTAATTCATTATTTAATTTTTTAACATTGATGAATATAGATTTAAAAATAATTAATCCTTTTACAACAACATCATTATCAAATAATGACACTGTTGATGACCAAAAATTAAAAATAGAATTTGAAAATGAAATTGATAATTATTGTAATAGCAATAACAATAATAATAATAATAATAGTAATAATAATAATAATAATGAAGATATTTATAATAGTAGTCAAGAGTATAATAATAATAGTGGTAATAATAATGTAATATTAATAATAACAAATCAATTATCAAATGATAATCTAAATTATTTTAGAGAGAAAATCAATAAATCAAACTATAAAATTTATTGGTTTTTATTATCCGATAATGGGTTGAAAGCAATAGATCCATTCTATTTCGGGATTGTAAAGAAACCAAATAATCTTTTAAATTTGGTTGATACGATTTTTAAAGTTTACAATCGTCAATTACCACAAGAACTATATCAATTACTTACGAATGGTTCAAAAGATGATTATAGAAATTATTTAAAACAAAGAATAGTGCCAATGAATATTAAAAAGGTATTAAATGAAGATAATGATAAAAAACAAGAAGAACAAGAACAACTACAAGATTCATTATCAAATTCAAAATCACCACAATTTCCAATTTTACCACCACTTGATATTAGTAGTAGTTCAAATGGTTCTTTAAATAAATCTAATAGATCAAATCTTTTACGAAAAAGTTCTAGTGTTTATAGTGATCATGTTGCAATTACAAGAGGTATGGTTCAGGTTAATAGATCTCCAAGACCATCAACTCCACCACCTTTATTCAATTTTTCGAAAGGTAGCAATAGTAATTCAAATAGTGGTGAGTTAAATAGTATAAACTGTGTAAATGGAAATTTAAATAATTCAGATTTAACTTTGGAAACTATCGAACCTTTGAATATTAGTGAAAGTAGTGAAGTTTGTTCAAGTGTAATGATTAATGGTAGTTTTATTGTTAACAATAATTTTTTAACAAGTTCACCTTATGGCAGTTGTTTAACTCCAAATAGTGGTTCTTCCTCACCTTCAATTTTAATTAATAATAGTAATATTAATAATAATAATAATTATAATAATAACAATAATAATTATAATAATAATAATAATAATTATAATAATAATAATAATAATAATAATAATAATAATAATAATAATAATAATAATAATAATAATAATAATAATAATAATAATAATAATAATAATAATAATAATAATAATAATAATAATAATAATAATAATAATAATAATAATAATAATAATAATAATAATAATAATAATAATAATAATAATAATAATAATAATAATAATAATAATAATAATAATAATAATAATAATAATAATAATAATAATAATAATAATAATAATAATAATAATAATAATAATAATAACAATCCAGTGTCCGAAAATACTTCACCACCACCATCAATATTAGTGAACGATAATACTATTTTGCCAATTACAACAACAGCTTCATCATCATCGCCAAATAACGATCATCTTAATAAAACCAGTAAAAGGCCATCATTTATTCCTCTTTTGGATATACAATCAAAAAAATCGATAATCAATAGTGGCGATGAAACTAACTGTATAGTTGACTTTGAACAAATATTTGGACAAGAAGGGAAACAACAAAAAATTATCAACTGTAAACAACAACAACAACAACAACAACAACAACAACAACAACAACAACAACAACAACAACAACAACAACAACAACAATTGTTATCATCACCAAGGTCACCAAGTCAATTTTTGAATAATAATGATTGTGATAGTTTAGGTAATACACCACCGGTAACACCACATAGAAGAAATGCATTAATTGTTGATGATACTGAATTGAACAGAAAGGTATTGGCACAATTGCTGAGAAAGATGGATTGGTCAGTTTCATTTGCAGAGAATGGTAGAGAGGCATTGAAAGAGATCACGGGTGAAAGATGTTTCGACATTATTTTTATGGATTGCCAAATGCCAATTTTAGATGGTTTTGAAACTACAAAACTCTTAAGATTACGTGAACTTGAAAATAATTGGAAACCTTTGAATATCGTTGCTCTATCGGCTGATTCATCATCTTCTTTTGGTCAGGTTTGCTTTGATAGTGGAATGAATAGTTATTTAGGTAAACCAATAACTTTGGTAACTCTAAAAGATACCCTTTTAAAATGGGGTGGTTATAGAGATTAATTTTTTACCCCTTTTTTTTTCTATTTATATATATAATTTTTTTGTACCAATAAAAAAAAAAATAATAAAACTACAAAATTGTAAAATAAAAATAATAAAGCTGTATGAAAAATAATAATAAAAAAAAGTATAATAATATAAAATGTATTATTTTTTTTTTTTTTTTTTTTTTTTTTTTTTATTTTTTTTTTTTATTAAATTAAATCTTTAAATAAATATTTTAATTGTTCATCTGTTGATTAAAAAAATGGTTTATTATTAGAAAAATAATTATTTTATACAATTATTGTGATATAAAAAAAAAAAAAAAACTTACAAGATGCAATTGTTAAAGCATTACCAGGAGCAATCCACCATATTCTAGCACCCATACCTTTTACAAAAGCTTTTGGACCTTCTTCTTTTAAGATTGTTTTAAATGAATCCCACATACCATTATAAATTTGTTTTTCAGTTGTACGTTGAACTTGAATTCTAGTTTTAATAACATCCAAAGGACAAGTAACTGCAGCTGCAAAAGCACCAGCAAAGAAACCAGACCCCAATTGATATGGTATTGGTAGATAATCATTTTTTTCTTTGGATAAAAAAGTTGATATAGTTGATTTACATTTCTCATAAACAGAGAAATAAATACCAACAAATGGACCATAGGTTGCTAATGCTGGCATAAAACCACGATATAATCCTCTAATACCTTCTTCTTGTAAAATAACTTTACCTGCATGAAAGCTACCTTTATAGTAGGTTTGATTTGGGT